>JAMPIT010000887.1:808425-858425 GCA_026261815.1 Monarcha castaneiventris obscurior | reverse complement strand
GGAGGAGCCGCGTGACGCGTGGGGGCGGGGTCTGGGGCGGGACCGCGTGACGTGTATGGGAGGGGCCGCGTGACGCGTGGTGGGCGTGACCGCGTGACGTGTATGGGAGGGGCCGCGTGACGCGTGGGGGGCGTGACCGCGTGACGTGTAGGGGGGCGTGACCGCGTGACGTGTCGGGGAGGGGCCGCTTGACGCGTGGGGGCGGTGCCGCGTGACGTGTATGGGAGGGGTCGCGTGACGCGTGGGGGCGGTGCCGCGTGGGGGGCGTGGCTGCGTGACGTGTATGGGAGGGGCCGCGTGACGCGTGGTGGGCGTGACCGCGTGACGTGTAGGGGCTGCGTGACGTGTAGGGGAGGGGCCGCGTGACGTGTAGGGGGGCGTTCCCGCGTGACGCGTGGGGGGCGTGACCGCGTGACGTGTCGGGGAGGGGCCGCGTGACGCCTGGGGGCGGGGCCGCGTGACCGCGTGACGCGTGGGGGGCGGGGTCTGGGGCGGGGCCGCGTGACGCGTATGGGAGGGGCCGCGTGACGTGGGGGGGCGTGACTGTGTGACGTGTTAGGGAGGGGCCGCGTGACGCGTGGGGGCGGGGCCGCGTGACGTGTGGGGGGCGTGACTGTGTGACGTGTTGGGGCGGGGCCGCGTGACGTATAGGGGGCGGGGCTGGGGGCGGGGCCGCGTGACGTGTATGGGAGGGGCCGCGTGATGCGTGGGGGGCGTGACCGTGTGACGTGTCGGGGAGGGACCGTGTGACGCGTAGGGGCGGGGCTGGGGGCGGGGCCGCGTGACGCGTGGGGGGGCGGGGTTCGGGGCGGGGCCGCGTGACGCGTGGGGACGGGGCTCGGGGGCCAGGTGATGTAGGGGTGTGGGGTTGCGTGATGTGTGGGGGTGGAGTCAGGGGTCGGGCTGTGTGACGCATGGGGGGGTGGTGCTGTGCGTGGGGTCATGTATGAGGGGGTGTGTTGCGGGGCGGCGCGCTTGCGCGCCGCCCCGCCGAAAAATTATGCTAATTAGCTAATTATCATAATTAATGACCCTATATACTATATATAAAACAATTAAAAATAATAAGTATGGTGCGAACGAATTCGTTCCGTAATTTAATTAGTGCTCCAGATGGGAGTGGTTATGTAGTAGTCAATCAATTTAATTAGTTACTCCCATCTGGAGCACTAGTTAATGACCCTATATACTATATATAAAACAATTAAAAATAATAAGTATGGTGCAGCAGTAGGAATTTTCAGGCTCCCTGGGAGCAAAACAGCAAACTTGTATTTTTTTATTTTGTTCCCAGGGAGCCTGAAAATTCCTACTGCTGCTTTTATTTTAAGCTATAAATGAAAATAAACTTTATTTCTAACATAAAGTTAGAAATAAAGTTTAAGTTAGAAAGAAAGAAAGAGAGGTTAGAGAAATGGGAAATAGAAAAGAGAGTGGGACATAGAGAAATGGGACATAGAAATAGAAAAGAGAGTGGGACATAGAGAAATGGGAAATAGAAAAGAGAGTGGGACATAGAGAAATGGGAAATAGAAAAGAGAGTGGGACATAAAAATGGGACATAGAAATAGAAAAGAGAGTGGGACAAGAGAAATGGGACATAGAAAAGAGAGTGGGACATAGAGAATGGGAATAGAAAAAAGTGGGACATAGAGAAATGGGAAGAAAAGAGAGTGGGACATAGAGAAATGGGACATAGAAAAGAGATGGACATAAGAAGTGGGACATAGAGAAATGGGACATGGACATAAGAATGAAATAGAAAAGGGAGTGGGACATAGAGAAATGGGAAATAGAAAAGAGAGTGGGACATAGAGAAATGGGAATAGAAAAGAGAGTGGGACATAGAAAATGGGAAATAGAAAAGAGAGTGGGACATAGAGAAATGGGACATAGAGAAGTGGGACATAGAGAAATGGGACATAATAGAAAAGAGAGTGGGACATAGAGAGTAGGAAATAGAAAAGGGAGTGGGACATAGAGAAATGGGACATAGAAATAGAAAAGAGAGTGGGACATAGAGAAATGGGAAATAGAAAAGAGAGTGGGACATAGAGAAATGGGAAATAGAAAAGAGAGTGGGACATAGAGAAATGGGAAATAGAAAAGAGAGTGGGACATAGAGAAATGGGAAATAGAAAAGAGAGTGGGACATAGAGAAATGGGACATAGAGAAATGGGAAATAGAAAAGAGAGTGGGACACAGAGAAATGGGACATAGACAGAGAAAAGAGAGTGGGACATAGAGAAGTGGGAAATAGAAAAAAAAGTGGGACATAGAGAAATGGGAAACAGAAAAGAGAGTGGGACATAGAGAAATGGGACATAGAAAAGAGAGTGGGACATAGAGAAGTGGGACATAGAGAAATGGGACATGGACATAGAGAAGTAGGAAATAGAAAAGGGAGTGGGACATAGAGAAATGGGACATAGAGATAGAAAAGAGAGTGGGACATAGAGAAATGGGAGATAGAAAAGAGAGTGGGACATAGAGAAATGGGAAATAGAAAAGAGAGTGGGACATAGAGAAATGGGACATAGAAAAGAGAGTGGGACATAGAGAAATGGGACATAGACATAGAAAAGAGAGTGGGACATAGAGAGGTAGGAAATAGAAAAGGGAGTGGGACATAGAGAAATGGGACATAGAAATAGAAAAGAGAGTGGGACATAGAGAAATGGGAAATAGAAAAGAGAGTGGGACATAGAGAAGTGGGACATAGAGAAATGGGAAATAGAAAAGAGAGTGGGACATAGAGAAGTGGGACATAGAGAAATGGGAAATAGAAAAGAGAGTGGGACATAGAGAAATGGGAAATAGAAAAGAGATGGGACATAGAAATAGAAAAGAGAGTGGGACATAGAGAAATGGGACATAGAAATAGAAAAGAGAGTGGGACATAGAGAAATGGGACATAGAAAAGAGAGTGGGACATAGAGAAATGGGACATAGACATAGAAAAGAGAGTGGGACATAGAGAAGTAGGAAATAGAAAAGGGAGTGGGACATAGAGAAATGGGACATAGAAATAGAAAAGAGAGTGGGACATAGAGAAATGGGACATAGAAATAGAAAACAGAGTGGGACTTAGAGAAATGGGACATAGAAAACAGAGTGGGACTTAGAGAAATGGGACATAGAAAACAGAGTGGGACTTAGAGAAATGGGACATAGAGACAGAAAACAGAGTGGGACTTAGAGAAACGGGACATAGAAAACAGAGTGGGACATAGAAAAATGGGGCATGGAAATAGAAAACAGAGTGGGACTTAGAGAGATGGGACATAGAAATAGAAAACAGAGTGGGACTTAGAGAAATGGGACATAGAAAACAGAGCAGGACTTAGAGAAATGGGACATAGAAACAGAAAACAGAGCGGGACTTAGAGAAATGGGACATAGAAACAGAAAACAGAGCGGGACTTAGAGAAATGGGACATAGAGAAGTGGGACATAGAAACAGAAAACAGAGCGGGACTTAGAGAAGTGGGACATAGAAACAGAAAACAGAGCGGGACTTAGAGAAGTGGGACATAGAAACAGAAAACAGAGCGGGACTTAGAGAAGTGGGACATAGAAACAGAAAACAGAGCGGAACTTAGACTCAGAGGGTGGGACTTAGAGAGTGGGGAATAGACTGAAAAGTAAAGCAAAGCAAGAGGGACAGTAAATAAAATCACAAAACCACACCAAAGAAACACAGGAGCCAAAACGGGGGGGGGAGGGGGGGGTATCTTTATTAGGGTTTAGTCAACTTTATTGAATAAATTTTTAAATTTAGACTTCAGCAAAACATACAGGAGCAATAATGTCTACAAACACAAGTACAGCAGCAAACGCAAAGCCATACAAAGCAATGCAATACAATACAAAGCCATACAAAGCAATGCAATACAATACAAAGCCATACAATATACAATACAAAGCCATACAATGCAATGCAATACAAAGCCATACAAAGCAATGCAATACAATACAATACAATACAATACAAAGCCATACAATGCAATACAATACAAAGCCATACAAAGCAATGCAATACAATACAAAGCCATACAAAGCAATGCAATACAATACAATGCCATACAATACAATACAATACAATACAAAGCCATACAATGCCATACAATACAATACAATACAAAGCCATCAATGCAATGCAATGCAATACAATACAATACAATGCCACCCTCGCTCTCGACCGCTCTCCCCGCCCCGGCCCCCGGGAACGGGGTTCCCGGGAGCCCCGAAATCGTCCTGCCTGACAAAACCCCGGTCCCGGCTCGGTCCGCACCCGAACCTTGGCGATGAAAGTCGCCTCGCAGACCGGCCGGGACCGAGGAAAAAAAAACCCAGCCGGGGGGGAAAAAAAAAAAACCCCCCCAGCTGGGGTTTTTTTATTCTAAGTTTAAATATGTGTTGAAAAACCTGAAAGGCAAAAACCATACGCACAAGGTTAGAACCAAACACACAAGCGTCTCCTTCAGCTTACACACAAACCCACCCTCGCTCTCGACCGCTCTCCCCGCCCCGGCCCCCGGGAACGGGGTTCCCGGGAGCCCCGAAATCGTCCTGCCTGACAAAACCCCGGTCCCGGCACGGTCCGCACCCGAACCTTGGCGATGAAAGTCGCCTCGCAGACCGGCCGGGACCGAGGAAAAAAAAACCCAGCCGGGGGGGAAAAAAAAAAAACCCCCCCAGCTGGGGTTTTTTTATTCTAAGTTTAAATATGTGTTGAAAAACCTGAAAGGCAAAAACCATACGCACAAGGTTAGAACCAAACACACAAGCGTCTCCTTCAGCTTACACACAAACCCACCCTCGCTCTCGACCGCTCTCCCCGCCCCGGCCCCCGGGAACGGGGTTCCCGGGAGCCCCGAAATCGTCCTGCCTGACAAAACCCCGGTCCCGGCACGGTCCGCACCCGAACCTTGGCGATGAAAGTCGCCTCGCAGACCGGCCGGGACCGAGGAAAAAAAAACCCAGCCGGGGGGGAAAAAAAAAAAACCCCCCCAGCTGGGGTTTTTTTATTCTAAGTTTAAATATGTGTTGAAAAACCTGAAAGGCAAAAACCATACGCACAAGGTTAGAACCAAACACACAAGCGTCTCCTTCAGCTTACACACAAACCCACCCTCGCTCTCGACCGCTCTCCCCGCCCCGGCCCCCGGGAACGGGGTTCCCGGGAGCCCCGAAATCGTCCTGCCTGACAAAACCCCGGTCCCGGCACGGTCCGCACCCGAACCTTGGCGATGAAAGTCGCCTCGCAGACCGGCCGGGACCGAGGAAAAAAAAACCCAGCCGGGGGGGAAAAAAAAAAACCCCCCCAGCTGGGGTTTTTTTATTCTAAGTTTAAATATGTGTTGAAAAACCTGAAAGGCAAAAACCATACGCACAAGGTTAGAACCGTTCCCCGTACACACGAGCGGACGCACGCAAACTCACAGACAGATACAGTCGGTCGCGTGCGCACACAGTCACGCACCCTTCGGCTTACGCCCCGACTGCAGCCCTTAGGCAAACCGCTTTACCGATAAAGATGCTTCGACACATCTTCCGGCTGCCGTTCCTCGACATCGAGCCGTAGATTGCGTGAAAATCGGTAGCGTCGGGGACCTGCAAGACAATGCAAAGTGGTCAACAAGTGGCCCGCGGCTAGGAGTTATCCCCGTGCCCGGCCCAGAAATTTTCCGCCCAAAGCCCCTTCGGAAAGACATGAACCACTAAGTTTTGTGGCCCTTCTACCTAACCGTGACTCTACGTGCCATACAATACAATACAATGGCATACAATACAATGCAAAGCAAAGGCATGCAATGCAATGGCATACAATACAAAGCCATACAATACAATTCAATGCAATGCAAAGCCATACAATACAATTCAATGCAATGCAAAGGCATACAATACAATAATGCAAAGCCATACAATACAATTCAATGCAATGCAAAGCCATACAATACAATTCAATGCAATGCAAAGGCATACAATACAATGCAATACAATGCAATACAATACAATACAATGCAAAGCCATACAATACAATACAATGCAATGCAAAGGCATACAATACAATACAATGCAATGGCATACAATACAATACAATACAATACAATGCAAAGGCATACAATACAATGCAATGCAATGCAAAGCCATACAATACAATACAATGCAATGCAAAGCCATACAATACAATGCAATGCAAAGCCATACAATACAATACAATGCAATGCAATGCCAAGCCATACAATACAATACAATACAATGCAAAGCCATACAATACAATACAATGCAATGCAAAGCCATGCCATACAATACAATGCAATGCAATGCAAAGGCATACAATACAATGCAAAGCCATACAATGCAATGCAATGCAAAGCCATACAATCAATGCAATGCAATGCAAAGCCATACAATACAATGCAATACTAAGCCATGCAATACAATACAATACAATCCCACCTCACTCGTTCTACGGCTCGCTCCGACCCGAAGCGGCGCGAGGACGGGCGGCGTGCCGAAGTTAAGAAAAGGTGACGCGAGGACTCCGGACGAGTCTCCGGCGGACGAATTCTCGAGCCCCGTACGCTTTGAGGCGACGGAACCTACTGAACTGCGAGGGTCACGTGGAAAGAGTCTAATACGCTCCCTATAGAAGTCCGAGGGAACGGCGTACGAAAAGGCGACGATAACAAAACCGAGAACGGAGGAGACGGATGAGAACGTGTCGCGTACTTCCTCCGGTCTCAAAAAGTAAAATGCTAAAGATGCCGGAATAAGCCCGATCCGGGAACGTACGCGAGTAGAGTACGGCCGATACGGCCCAGAACAACGCCCAAAAAAAATAATCGACGCGTAACAAAGCCGTGTGACGCGGAAGACGATAGACGCGACGTGACGTAGACGCAAACTACGTAGCGTAGACGCGAGTTGAAACTGCCCGGCACTTTCACCCGATGGACCCGAGATTCCTAGCACAAGGTGAGCCAGAGGCCGATGATGCCAAAGGAAAGAAGGCTCTATGGTTATAGCACTTGACAGTGAAATGTAACTCCTTCTGAGATGTTAGTGTCAAGGCTGTTAAGAGAATGCTTGAGAAGCACGGTAGGTAGGCCTTCTCTCCCTTCGCTTCACGGGGGCCCGTTCCGCTACGGCCCTCTCCCCTGAGCTAACTTCAAATTGCCTCCCGCGATTCCAAAGGTTTTTCCCTCCTCCCCGCCGCCGGTCCCGACACTCAGCTTTGGGAAGACGAGCGGACGAAAGCCGTCCTCGACGGAAAAGAACGGGCGGGCGCCCCGGATGCCGACACGTTCCCCACGGTCTGTTTCGGCGGCTGCAAAAACCCAGAAAGAAAATTGAGACTGTGATGAGACATTCCAGAAGGCGCCCCTTCTGCGAGGCCTCCCCTCCCTCGTAACCGCCGAGGCTCGTCGCTTACCCGCCGTTTCCGAACTTCGGCTCCGCGCCCGCTCGGGGTACCGAAGGGGACGAAACGGAAGACCCCGGCGCGCCTACGATCTTCGTCCGACTCCGAAGGGGGCCCGGACCCTACCTGCAAAGGAAAAAGGGACGGGCTTAACATGCTGCCACGTACCATTCGCCTATTAGTCACCCCACCCTAAATGCCGACTCACCCGTTCGCCTCTTTCTCGGCGCGTCCGACGCGGCGGCGGCACCTGCCGAGGAACAAAGCAAAAAGGCATACTTACGTATGGTGAAACCACAACCTCCCCGCTCCGACTTGAGTACGCCTATACCTTAAGCTTGCACCCACCCGGCAGCCGGCCTCCCGGGCCGGGACCGCTCGCAAAGGGGACCGCCTGAAATGCGCAAACGACGACGGACGCTTAGAGCCGCGCCGGAAACGGAGACCCGAGCGATAAGCTCTCGTTCCGTCCGCCGGTAACGGCTTACCTCGCTCGCTTCGCCTCGACCGCTGCTCTCCGGCTTTACCTCCTAAGAATAAAGACAAAGAACAATGCCGTCACTTAGCCACCGTTTACGCTCGCCCCGCAAACGCAAACGGCCGCTGACCTTCCCGCGGGATGCCCGTCGCCCGGCGTGGAGCGCTCTACGCCGCGTTTAATCCGTCCGCGCCTGAAAGAAAGCCGTGAGAAAAGTCAAAGCGCTGCGGGAGAACTTAACGGCTCCGGCCATCCCCCGTCAATCTAGGAATACCATCTAGAGGCCAAACTACACCCTACGTTACAAATTTCAAGTCCCCGGGCGTTGTCCTCCGACACCTATAGGCCGGACGGTGCGGCAGGGCAGAGCAGTTCGGGGCCAAACCCGTGCGGGCACCCGTGACACGGGAGGTGACAAACCGGGGGATTCGACGAGGAGACAAAACTCTGGGCGAGAGGAACGATCGCGAGGACCTAGAGAACGCGGAACGAGATGACCTAGGCGAGGCGACGTTGCCCAAAGAACCCTGGAAGAAGAAGATGCTAACAAAAGGACTTATTCCAAGAACCGCAAGGATGGATGCCCGAGAATCGTACGGTCCAAATTCTCTACCTCTTTTCCCATTCTTACAAGTCCTAATCTGCTATAATGGATCATAAAGAGACAGCTGTCAATACGGCTCAGAACAAGACCTGAAAAGACATCTGACTCAGAGCTCCTAAAGAGAGATGCGATTACAATCCACCTCCGAGCTCGCGAGTAAAAAGACGGACGGTATCGGCGCCGGGCCGATGAACGGCGAGAGCGGAGACGCTAGGAATAACGCCCGGCCTTTCCGATGAGCCCCTCAAGGAGCTAAGGCAAAAGACCTGCGACACAAAACGCCCAAAAGACACAGAATGCACAATAGACAAGCGACACACACGAGGACTGCTCTGCCCTGCGCACCACAGCGTTGTAAACATAAGTGAGACTATCCCTTTGTGTTGCCTAAGGGGAGCCTGCTCGGGTATCCCCGCCTCCAAAGCCGACTCAAAATTCCCTCCCGGCGACTCCCGACTCAAAAGCCCGCTTTCATCCCCTCTGCGGGCGATAGCGTTCAACTTATCTCTCGGATGAGCGGGGACGCGAATCCTCCTCGGGAGCGAAAAAAGGCCGCCTCGCCGACCGGGACGGTCCTGCCGTCACCGGGCCGTTCTCTCTTACCCCCTACAATAAAGAACACCGACCGAACATCAAGGCGTGAACTTAGGAGATAGCGGCAGATCGGCCAAAACTCAACAATGCCGCCGCTCACCCAGAGAAGGCCCCGGTCCTCGAGCCGCACGCTTCGGCCGCCCTCCGAGTCCGACTCCGTCGTCGCCGGGTATAACCTGGGTTAAGAGGAGACGAGGTGATTCGGCGCTGCCGGAACTCGAGCGGACCCTCCCTCCTCCTCCCTCCCGGACTCGCCTTAACTCCTCGGCCGTCGCCAAAGGCCGCCCGGACGGCGCCTTCGAACGGAGAAAGCGAAGGCTTCGTCGCGGAGGCCCGTGACGGATCCGGAGGGCCGGGGAGTACGGCGAGCCGGGTCCGTCGGCCGGCGGGCGACCGGCTTCGGCGCGATACGAGCGGACCGCCTAAAAAGCGCAAAGGAAAACGGATGCTTAGAGCTCGACCGGAACTTGACACCCGAGGAATAACAACCGGATCTTTCCACCGGTCGCTACTCACCTCACTCGCTTGTCCTCGACTGCCGCTATCTGGCTTTACCTCCTAAAAGCAAAGACAAAGAACAATGCCGTCAAGTAGCCGCGATTTACGCTCGCCTCGCGAGGACTAACGGTGACCGACCTTCCTGCGGGAACCCCCTCGCACGGTGCGGAGCGCTCCGCCTCGGATTTAATCCGTCCGCGTCTGAAAGAAAGTCGTGCGAAAAGTCAAAGCGCCGAAGGAGAACTTAACGGCTCCGGCCATCCCCCGTCCATCTAGGAATACCATCTAGAGGCCAAACTACACCCTGTATTACAAATTTCAAGTCCCCGGGCCTTGTCCTCTGACACCTATAGGCCAAACTAGGCAGCAGGGCAGAGCAGCTCAGGGCCAAACCCCTGCGGGCACCCGTGACGGGGGAGAGAACGGACGAGGGGACACGACACGGAGAGAGAACTCCCGGCGAGAAGAACGACCGCATCAAAGGGCTACGGCAGAAGACACGAGACAGAAGATGCCCAAAAGACACAGACCGCACCGTAGGCGAGTGATATAACGTGCGCTGGGACTGCTCTGCCCTGGGCACCTCGGCCTTGTGATCAAAAGGGAGACTTTCCCTTTATGGGGCCTAAAGGGCTCCTTCTCAGGCATCCCCATCTCCAGAGCTGACTCAAAATTCCCTCCCGGCCAGTCCGGACCCCACAGCCCGCTTTCATCCCCTCCGCTTATCTCTCGGTAGCCCGGGGAACGCGAATCCTACGGTCGCGATCGAAAGCGGAGCCGCCGCCCGTAGCTGCCCCGGGAGGTCCCTTAGAGATCGTCCCTGTCCCCCCTGCTAATTTTTAAATATCCCCAAAGAATTTCCACCCTGCTATCATCCCATGCACGGGTCGTGCCCCCGACTTATCTTTTTGATGACCGAGGACGTGAATCGCCTCGGGACGCAAAATCGGTCCTCCTCGGCCGTCTCGAAGGCCCCGTGATAGCCGGGTCGGCCTCTCGGTCGGCTAAGATAAAGAAAACCAAAATCAACACACAGGTTTAGTGGCACAATCCCAGTAATCTGGCTACTCGCCCTCCTAAAGAGGAACCGGAACAAAACCGCAAAATGCAAAAGCACCTTACCGGCCCCAAACACTCAACCCACAAGAGTGAACTTCAATACTCCCTGCGTTCCACGCCGTCTTCTTCACGGTGCCTTCAAAGCCGCTATCGCTGTAGAGACACAAAGCCTCTACTGATTAAAAAGCTGAGATGAGCCAAAACGCGCCCTTCACCAAAGTGAGAGGAGGGCTCGTATCCCAGTGACTCCCAGGGAGGGAATAGAGGCCTTAATTAAAGGCCGTCTCGAAGGCCCCGTGATAGCCGGGTCGGCCTCTCGGTCAGCTGGGATAAAGAAAACAAAAATCAACACACTGGTTTAGTAGCACAAGGGCCAAATCCCAGTAATTTGGCTACTCGCCCCCCTAAAGAGAAACCGGAACAAAACCGCAAAATGCAAAAGCACCTTATCACCCCCAAACACACCACCCAAAAGAGTGCACTTCAATACTCCCTGTATTCCATGCTATCTTCTTCACGGTGCCTTCAAAGCTGCTATTGCTGTAGAGACACAAAGCCTCTACTGATTAAAAAGCTGAGATGAGCCAAAACACTCCCTTCACCAAAGTGAGAGGAGAGCTAGGAGAGCTCTTATCCCAGTGATTCCCAGGGAGGGAATAGAGGCCTTAATTAAAGGCCGTCTCGAAGGCCCCGTGATAGCCGGGTCGGCCTCTCGGTCAGCTGAGATAAAGAAAACCAAAGTCAACGCACAAGTTTAGTGGCAGGTGGGCCAAATCCCAGTAATTTGGCTACTCGCCCTCCTAAAGAGGAACCGGAACAAAACCGCAAAATGCAAAAGCACCTTACCGGCCCCAAACACTCAACCCACAAGAGTGAACTTCAATACTCCCTGCGTTCCACGCCGTCTTCTTCACGGTGCCTTCAAAGCCGCTATCGCTGTAGAGACACAAAGCCTCTACTGATTAAAAAGCTGAGATGAGCCAAAACGCTCCCTTCACCAAAGTGAGAGGAGGGCTCGTATCCCAGTGACTCCCAGGGAGGGAATAGAGGCCTTAATTAAAGGCCGTCTCGAAGGCCCCGTGATAGCCGGGTCGGCCTCTCGGTCAGCTGAGATAAAGAAAACCAAAATCAACACACAGGTTTAGTGGCACAATCCCAGTAATTTGGCTACTCGCCCTCCTAAAGAGGAACCGGAACAAAACCGCAAAATGCAAAAGCACCTTACCGGCCCCAAACACTCAACCCACAAGAGTGAACTTCAATACTCCCTGCGTTCCACGCCGTCTTCTTCACGGTGCCTTCAAAGCCGCTATCGCTGTAGAGACACAAAGCCTCTACTGATTAAAAAGCTGAGATGAGCCAAAACGCTCCCTTCACCAAAGTGAGAGGAGGGCTCGTATCCCAGTGACTCCCAGGGAGGGAATAGAGGCCTTAATTAAAGGCCGTCTCGAAGGCCCCGTGATAGCCGGGTCGGCCTCTCGGTCAGCTGGGATAAAGAAAACAAAAATCAACACACTGGTTTAGTAGCACAAGGGCCAAATCCCAGTAATTTGGCTACTCGCCCCCCTAAAGAGAAACCGGAACAAAACCGCAAAATGCAAAAGCACCTTATCACCCCCAAACACACCACCCAAAAGAGTGCACTTCAATACTCCCTGTATTCCATGCTATCTTCTTCATGGTGCCTTCAAAGCTGCTATTGCTGTAGAGACACAAAGCCTCTACTGATTAAAAAGCTGAGATGAGCCAAAACACTCCCTTCACCAAAGTGAGAGGAGAGCTAGGAGAGCTCTTATCCCAGTGATTCCCAGGGAGGGAATAGAGGCCTTAATTAAAGGCCGTCTCGAAGGCCCCGTGATAGCCGGGTCGGCCTCTCGGTCAGCTGAGATAAAGAAAACCAAAGTCAACGCACAAGTTTAGTGGCAGGTGGGCCAAATCCCAGTAATTTGGCTACTCGCCCTCCTAAAGAGGAACCGGAACAAAACCACAAAATGCAAAAGCACCTTACCGGCCCCAAACACTCAACCCACAAGAGTGAACTTCAATACTCCCTGCGTTCCACGCCGTCTTCTTCACGGTGCCTTCAAAGCCGCTATCGCTGTAGAGACACAAAGCCTCTACTGATTAAAAAGCTGAGATGAGCCAAAACGCGCCCTTCACCAAAGTGAGAGGAGGGCTCGTATCCCAGTGACTCCCAGGGAGGGAATAGAGGCCTTAATTAAAGGCCGTCTCGAAGGCCCCGTGATAGCCGGGTCGGCCCCTCGGTCAGCTGAGATAAAGAAAACCAAAATCAACGCACAAGTTTAGTGGCAGGTGGGCCAAATCCCAGTAATTTGGCTACTCGCCCTCCTAAAGAGGAACCGGAACAAAACCGCAAAATGCAAGAGCACCTTACCGGCCCCAAACACTCAACCCACAAGAGTGAACTTCAATACTCCCTGCGTTCCACGCCGTCTACTTCACGGTGCCTTCAAAGCCGCTATCGCTGTAGAGACACAAAGCCTCTACTGATTAAAAAGCTGAGATGAGCCAAAACGTGCCCTTCACCAAAGTGAGAGGAGAGCTCTTATCCCAGTGACTCCCAGGGAGGGAATAGAGGCCTTAATTAAAGGCCGTCTCGAAGGCCCCGTGATAGCCGGGTCGGCCTCTCGGTCAGCTGAGATAAAGAAAACAAAAATCAACACACTGGTTTAGTAGCACAAGGGCCAAGTCCCAGTAATTTGGCTACTCGCCCTCCTAAAGAGAAACCGGAACAAAACCGCAAAATGCAAAAGCACCTTATCACCCCCAAACACACCACCCAAAAGAGTGCACTTCAATACTCCCTGTATTCCATGCTATCTTCTTCATGGTGCCTTCAAAGCTGCTATTGCTGTAGAGACACAAAGCCTCTACTGATTAAAAAGCTGAGATGAGCCAAAACACTCCCTTCACCAAAGTGAGAGGAGAGCTAGGAGAGCTCTTATCCCAGTGATTCCCAGGGAGGGAATGAAGGCCTTAGGCAAAGGCCGGGCTTAATATACCCCTGGCCGGGCCCGCCTCTCGTTCCCACGATGCCCGGGGAAAAGGGAGGAGCCAAATGCCACAAGGTATAAAAGCCCTCGGAGGAGCTGCTTCTGTTTGGCTCCTCTGACTTAAGTTTGAGGTGAGTAAAGGGCTCCATAGAGAAGAAGATTCTCGGGGAAAAGGACGGTGCTTTCTTTTGCTACTTCGAGCGGAAGGGCGGGCGACCGGTAAGAAATAAAACTTTGTGTTTTGGCAGCGGGGCCGGCTAAGTGGGATAATTTGTTGTAAACTCACACGGTTATTCCTTAGCAATTACTAAGTAGTACTCCACATGTGGCTAAGTAGGGTGGAGATGATTAGTAATGATAGGGACGGTGGACCTCATTTGTGCCTCTAATTAGCACAAAACACACTATAACTAAAAATAATAGACCGCCATGCGGTGTAAGGGTTACGTATATTCTGGGCTCGCTCCCGTACGAGATGTCCGGTAGCGGAGCGCGGGTACGAGTGCCCCGAAATGCAAATTTAAACCCCCAAAATGCCGAAGAGGGGAGCGTTTCCTTTGACCGAATCCCTTAAAATGAGGAAAAGGGGTGTTTACCTCCACTTGAGCCGATACAAGGGCAAATAAATGGCCTCTCCCCTTTACCCGGCGTTTTAGGAGATTAAATTAAAGAGGGCGTCGCCTCGCTTTAAATCTCTCAAGCGATGGGAAAAGGGGGACTTTTCCCTCGGTCCGAACCCTTAAAATGGAGGGACGGCCGGGCTTCCCCCTCGGGTTAAACGTGGCAGGACGGCGACAATGCGGCAGGTACCCTTAATTCGAACCGTAAAATAGCGCGGTCGAGGCTTCCCCCTCCCGTTTAAACTAGAAAAGAGTGGAAAATGGGGATTCCCTGTCAGCCGGTACCCCGAAAAGCACGGAGAAGACGGGTCTTCCTTCAAATGAGGCCATTAAAATCGCAGGGGAAGGGGACTCCCCCTCCATTTGAACACAGACAATTACGGAAGAGGAAGATTTTTCCTCGGTTTAAACCCCTTTTCTCCTAAGAACGGCTCTGTTTTCCGGGGGCACCGTGCAGGGACTGACAAGATAAAAGGGCAAAGCTGAAAGTTTCCCCCCGGCACGCCCCACCGTGCCCCGCCCGCTCGGCTTCCCGGGTGCGTCCGGCCGCTCCCCGGCCCCCGCCGCACGCTCCCGCCCTCGTTCCCGGGGGGACGCTCGGGACGCCTCCGTCGGCCCCTCTAGACTAGCGGCTCCCCGTGCGGCTGCGGCCGGATAACCCTCCGAAAGCGGCCGGTCGCTCCCGGAGCCGCCGCGCCTCGGAGCGGGGCGTGGAGATAGGTCCCGCCGCTCGTTCCCTCCCGCGCGGCGCGGGGCTTACGCGTACGCCGGTCTCGCTCCCGTACGAGATGTCCGGTAGCGGAGCGCGGGTACGAGTGCCCCGAAATGCAAATTTAAACCCCCAAAATGCCGAAGAGGGGAGCGTTTCCTTTGACCGAATCCCTTAAAATGAGGAAAAGGGGTGTTTACCTCCACTTGAGCCGATACAAGGGCAAATAAATGGCCTCTCCCCTTTACCCGGCGTTTTAGGAGATTAAATTGAAGAAGGCGTCGCCTCGCTTTAAATCTCTCAAGCGATGGGAAAAGGGGGGCTTTTCCCTCGGTCCGAACCCTTAAAATGGAGGGACGGCCGGGCTTCCCCCTCGGGTTAAACGTGGCAGGACGGCGACAATGCGGCAGGTACCCTTAATTCGGACCGTAAAATAGCGCGGTCGAGGCTTCCCCCTCCCGTTTAAACTAGAAAAGAGTGGAAAATGGGGATTCCCTGTCAGCCGGTACCCCGAAAAGCACGGAGAAGACGGGTCTTCCTTCAAATGAGGCCATTAAAATCGCAGGGGAAGGGGACTCCCCCTCCATTTGAACACAGACAATTACGGAAGAGGAAGTTTTTTCCTCGGTTTAAACCCCTTTTCTCCTAAGAACGGCTCTGTTTTCCGGGGGCACCGTGCAGGGACTGACAAGATAAAAGGGCAAAGCTGAAAGTTTCCCCCCGGCACGCCCCACCGTGCCCCGCCCGCTCGGCTTCCCGGGTGCGTCCGGCCGCTCCCCGGCCCCCGCCGCACGCTCCCGCCCTCGTTCCCGGGGGGACGCTCGGGACGCCTCCGTCGGCCCCTCTAGACTAGCGGCTCCCCGTGCGGCTGCGGCCGGATAACCCTCCGAAAGCGGCCGGTCGCTCCCGGAGCCGCCGCGCCTCGGAGCGGGGCGTGGAGATAGGTCCCGCCGCTCGTTCCCTCCCGCGCGGCGCGGGCTGCCGTCTGCCCCCGAAACGCCGGGGTGCCGGGCTTTCCTTTCCGTGGAAAAGGACCGGCCTCGTCGTCCCGGTGCCCGTGGCCGAAACTTAGGGAATTTTGGAGGCAGAATCCCACTCTTAGCTTCGTAATTACGGAGGAAATTTCTTACAGCTCGTAAGCGATTACCGGTAATGAAGCGGCTCCTCCGGCGGCCGGGGGCGGCCCCGCTCCGGGAGACCCCCGCCCGCCCCCGGCGCTGCCGAGCGGCACCGGCCCGTGGGGGCACCCGGAGCGGCGCGGCTCCATCCGCATCTTCCGCCCGCCGGCCCGGCAGCGCTCGCCTCGGCTGCGCACGCCTCTGCCCCGTAGGTCCCCGTCGGCAGCCCGGCCCCGAAATCCCCGTTCCTCCTCAGAAGTTCCCCAGGGACCAGGAGCGCTCCCGCCAAAGACATTCGGTGCGCCCTTAAATGCGGAAGCGCCCTCAAATGCGGCGGCACGCCCCGATTTAGACCCTTCAGATGCTGGAAAAGCTGGAGTTTCCTTCGATTTAACCCCTGGAACTGAGGCAGCAGGGGGTGTTGACCTCAATTTAAACCACTACAATGGCAAATAAAGCGATTCTCCCCTTCAATTTAATCCCCTGAGAGAGCAGAAAGAGAGACGTTTTCCTCCAATCTCCCAAATGATGGAAAAAGGGCGATTTTTACCTCAATTAAAACCCCTTTAAAAAAGGGGACAACAGGGCTTCCCCCCGTTTACACCTTAGGATGATGAAAACGGGAGGCCGGGTGTTACCCTCAATTCGAACCCGTGAAAAAGCAACATCCGTACTTTCCCCTCCCATTTAAACCGGAACGCGGGGATTCAAGGTCAACCGATACCCCGAACACCACCGAAAAGGCAGCTTTTCCTTCAATCGACACCCTTAAAATCACAAGCGAAGGGGCATCCTCCCAGTTCAAACACAGACAATAACGCAAGAGGAGCTTCTGCCCTCAATTTAAACTCCTTTGTTTCTCGTAACCCCCATTTTTCCTAGGGGCACTGGCGGGGGGGGCAACCGGTAAGATGAAATTAAAAGGGAAAAAGAAATATTACCTCCGCAAACCTGCACCGTGGCTCACCCGCTCA
The DNA here is from genome assembly GCA_026261815.1 of Monarcha castaneiventris obscurior. NCBI lineage: Eukaryota > Metazoa > Chordata > Aves > Passeriformes > Monarchidae > Monarcha > Monarcha castaneiventris. The sequence continues at coordinate 841,327 of JAMPIT010000887.1, read as the reverse complement.
GCTGCTGCCGCCCGGCACAAAGGTTCGTCCCTCGGTGTGGGAAATGGAGTCGCGGAGAGTTCGCGGGTGCAGACAGAGTACATAAGCAGCGTTGCGCTCGAGCAGATAGAAATGGATACGTGTTTCGATTTGAGACCTTGGCAGGAGCCGCTTGAGCTGGAAAAGTGAGCTTTGCTTTTACGGCTTAAAGCGAAAACGTAGCTTTACAGTTTTGTAGTTTTAAAATAAGTCTGCTTTATAAAAGTAAAGATGTATTTTTAAGAAGTAAGAACATGCTTTATGTAAGAAATAATAGTGATAAGTAAAAGAGTTAAGAATTTTAAGTTTAACGATAAGCCTTATAATGAAACTTCTTAGAAAGTTAACATGTAGCAATATAAGGGGGAGCAGGGCAAGCAACACCACAGATGCGCTTAAGTAAAGCTTTATATGTTTACAACTTTTTAAATGGTTCTTTTGCAGAGCCAAACCCGCCAATTTTTAGGCATTTTTCCAATAGCGCTCAAGCAAAATTAAAAGAAAATCCTCCGGTTTTAATTAGAAACCCTGAAACAGGACAAATTGAAGGTCCATATCCTTTAATAACATGGGGCAAAGGGTATGCTTGTGTCTCTACAGGTGCAGGACCTAAGCGGGTTCCAGCAAAGAACGTGAAACCGTATCGCGCGAGACAACGAGAGCCTAACGAGCTCACAAAGTGAGAGGCCCGCTCAACCTTCCGCTACCGATCGGCCTTCCGCTGCCGCCTCTGAGTCTCCTGTCCGCGCTGACAACCGAGAACATCCTGTAGCTGCAGAACCTCGGCCTCAGAAAAGACCTAGAGGAAGACCCAAAGGAAGCAAGAACAAAAACTCCTCTAAAGCGGCTCAGAAAAAACTAGAGCCCACCGGTGAAAAGCGACCTAGAGGCGGGCCCAGAAAGTGGCTGCTGCCTAACTAGGCCGTGAATAGCGCAGAAACTGTAGTTCATGTATTGTAGAGAGTTATAATGAGAAAAATGAAATTGTGCTGGATGCTATGCTTACGCTTTTTTGCTTTGCTTGCTTTTAGCAATGCGAGTGTAGTCGTTGATCGGCCTAAAACAAATGTTTGGGTGACTTTAGCTAACGCATCAGGTCCGGATAGCATATGCCTATCGACTACAACCCCAGAGAAACCGTTTTCGACTTGCTTAGTGGGAACGCCAGTAAATGCTCGGCCAATACCGAAAAAACTTAAGGTAACAAAAAACGCTCTCGCTTGGACCCCGGTAGACGAATGGGATCGGTGGACTTCTCACCTTCCCAAGGCATCCTTTGAACCAGAAGAACTGGAGCTTTTTGCTTCAGTAAGGGTGGATTTCTGTGTCACATTTAACTATACGGGGAAAGATCAGTCAGCAGTCAAAGATGTTTCTCCACATCGCCCTGTCTTTAAAAATCAGTCATTTTGGTGTAACTACACTTCTTTAACTCCATCTGCATCTAGCATAGTTCCCCTTTCGTTACCACGGGGAGTGTTCCTTATCTGTGGAGACAGAGCTTGGTCTGCTATTCCATCACACATCAAAGGTGGACCGTGTAGCTTGGGAAAGCTTACTTTGTTCACACCTAGTATAAAAATAATTAGCCAAATGAAACACAGAGAAAAAAGATCATTTGTCCATCAATACAAACCAGATTGCAGTGACGATTTTAATCCTTGGGGTTTTGGAGAAAGGTTTGCTGCGTCGTTGTTTCTACCCCAAGCGGCCTCTGGACAAGCACTAAAACAATTGGATCGATTAGGGTGTTGGCTAAGTAAGCAAACCGATGCTACCTCCCTTGCATTAAGTGATTTGCTAGCAGATGTTAAAGACACAAGACGTGCCACCTTACAAAGCAAAGCTGCAATTGATTATCTTTTATTAGTACATGGACACGGCTGTATGGATTTTGATGGAATGTGTTGCATGAATTTATCTGATCGCTCAGAGTCCGTTCATAAAAGCATACAGCAGTTAAAATAAGGTGTGTCTAAAATCAAAGTTGATGATGGAACTTGGCTAGATGATTTGTTTGATGGATGGGGTTTAACATCCTGGTTAAAACAGCTTTTAAAAATTGGTCTATACGTACCGCTTGTTGTTATAGTTGTATTAATAATGGCTCCTTGCTTGTTTCGGTGCATGCGACGAACGATTGACAAAGCTGTCAAAGGAATTTTTGTAGTTCGACAGGGGGAGATGTGGGAAATGGAGTTGCAGAGAGTTCGCAGGTGCAGACAGAGTACATAAACGGCGTTGTGCTCGAGCAGATAGAAATGGATACGTGTTTCGATTTGAGACCTTGGCAGAAGCCGCTTGAGCTAGAAAAGTGAGCTTTGCTTTTACGGCTTAAAGTGAAAACGTAGCTTTACAGTTTTGTAGTTTTAAAATAAGTCTGCTTTATAAAAGTAAAGATGTATTTTTAAGAAGTAAGAACATGCTTTATGTAAGAAATAATAGTGATAAGTAAAAGAGTTAAGAATTTTAACAATAAGCCATATAATGAAACTTCTTAGAAAGTTAACACGTAGCAATATACACCTGCGCCACAGGCCTTAATAACAACGTAGCGATTGGTTAAGAAAATGCGCATTGCGGTAAATTGTGCAATGATGATTGGTACAGATGTGTCAGCAAGCTTTGCGGCATTTGCTTATTGGCTTGAAAAAGTATAGAAGGCTTTGTAAGAAAAAAGTAACAACTACTGCTGGTGCAGTTGCCCTGGCATCTGCACGTTTGCTGCTGCTATCTTAAGCTACCTTAGTGCTGCGCTTGCTGCAGCTACCTCTGCTACTGCCGCTACGGCCAATCCCTGTCGCACCCTTCAATAAACGTGAGACTGATGCAAAAATAAATCATCCGAGTGACATCTCTGTGTTCCTGAGACCCCACCAATCCCGACACCTCGGCACCTCCTTTCGGCAATGCTCGACATCCAAGCGCTCCCCCAAACCCTGTGAGATGCTCTCGGTGTCCTTCCGTGAGAGGCCCCCCAGGAGCCCACCGTAAGCCCCTCTCCTCCAGCATGTCCGTGCAAAAGTGAGCTGAGGAAACCCCTCCTAAAACAGCCCCAAGCAGGAGCCGGCCTCTCCTCACCGTCACAGCTCGCGCCCGGGGCTGCTCTGCCCCCTCATCGTCCTCACGGCTCACACCTGGGCTTGTTGTCCGATCCTGAGGGCAGGTGCGGAAAGGCTTTGCCGCTCGTTCCCTGGACAGCTCATTGTCCGCACCTGACGCGCCGGGGCACCGAGCTTTCCTTTCTGTGGATAATAGACGTTTAATGGCAGTTGCGGGTCAGCTGTCAAGCTGGGTTATGAAATCTTTTTTTAACTATAAAGAATTCTATAATTATGCATGTGATTTCTGACATTTAATATACGAGGCTAAATCTCTTGCTCTTTTTAGAGTATTGCATCGAAAGTCTGTGTGCTTTCTCTTCTTTCCCTGTTCCAGGAGAGTTCTTCGGAAACTTTATCTGTGACAAGGTTATAACATCAGAACTACTGATTTCGGCGCCTTCATCTGAACTTGATGTATTGTTATCTGTATTATTGCTTATGTGCATTGTTTTAGACAGAACTAGGGGGCTGGAAGAGCAAATTGAAGGAAAAGGTTGTAGAGAAGGGGCAGAGAAAGAAAGCAGAGAACCTGATTTAGGATTGAAATCTGTCAGGCTGCTGGTTCAGCCTCCCGGCAGGAGGCGGCGAAGGAGGTCGGTAAGGAGCTTTCGCGTAACCGGTAGCGTAGGTTTGCGGAGGGGTTTGGCGGCACCTATCCCGAGGACTATTTGTGTCAGCAGAGGATTGAGGGTACCAGGAATGCGAAGGGGAACGCCGTTGCGTACAGTTTGTTGCCAGCGTCAAAGCGTGTCTCGACCCGAGGAACGCGCGGCAGCGTTTTCGTGGCCCCGCGTCGCTCGGCGGCGAGAAGGGAAAGGGGAGCCGGTTTCCGAGGAAGCCCCGGGGCGCGCGTTAGCGCGCGACGTCCCCGAGCCGCCGGCGGAACCGGCGGCCGCTGTCCCGTGCCGGCGGGGTGTGCCCCGGCTCTCTGAGCTACGGCTGCACTGGGCAGGGGCGACTGTAAAAGACGATCCGAAGATCCTTCATCTGTCTCACGACCATCTACAGACAGCGAGACGCTGAGCCTGGGCCTGCCCGAGGCGGAGAGCTGACCGAGCACAGCGTGCCGGCGGTGCACCTGTTTGCAGTGAGCCGTGTCGGTCCTGCGAAACTGAAGGCTTGGGTAGCAGCCAAGACGAACCTGCCTCAGTCATCAAAGTAGCCCCTCCTTTTTCGCCCGAGCAATCAGCAAATTCTCGGTTTACCGATGCTTCTGCCAAACAAGAAGGAACGGTGTGGAAATACAAGGCTGTAGCCCTCCACGCTTCCTCTGGTAAGCAAATTATTACAGGGGGGGAAGGCAGCACCCAAGCTGGTAAGCTGATAGCTCTTTGGAGTGTTTTAATACTTCTCTTGTCTGTATCTGCACCGATTCCTAGGCTGTGTTTCAAGAAATTGAATACCGTCATATTAATTCTCTGCCTCTCGGCGGCAGATTCTGTTGCGTTTGCTTTTCGCAGAAGAACTCCGTGGGACGGGAGGACCGCCTAAACCAGGATGATGTTGTAGCACCTACCACCCAACCACCGGTTATGCTAAGCCTGAGAATTTTTTAAATTGGACGCTACATAATTAAATTACCGATGCAAAACGACGTCTCAGAAATTCAGCCAGCTTGCTCACCTCTCCTGCAAACTTCTTTCAAAGGGTGGACAACCTGGTTACAGAAACAAAATTCTCTTAAGAAACAAATGCCAAGAGACATAACCGGTGTTGTGGGAACAAAATTTAGAGTTTTGAATAGCATTGATTCTGATGAATTCTGATGAATAAATTGGCTGCAACAACCAGAAATTTGACCAAATCGCGACAACCGCTGCTGTCAACCCACCAGTGGTTGTTATCAAACATATTGCCAAACTGGGAAAAGGTAAATATAGATGACCGCAAATTGATAATTAATGCGCTCAACGCTACCCAGAACAACGTTTCTTTGGCTCTTAGCTGCGTCCAAGACCAATTGTGGATGCGGTCGGTCGCTGCCTCAATTATAAGAGAAGGCGAAGAAGGCGCTTTTTCCACTGAAATCCGGAAAATAATTTGGGACGGTGCTACTAATTTTGAAAAGGATTTTCAATCGTGGTGGAATTTAGTGAATTTTACCTACAATCCCACCACAAACACAGCTACTGCCTTCATACTGACCGTACGCAACGCTTCAGTGTATTCAATATTCCCTATCGTTGCATTAGGGCTGAATCACGATGGAACGATTCTCCATCCTTCCGAGCATAGGGAATGGGCCTGTCAAATTAATGAAAAATGGCAAACTGTTAACTTGGAAGCTTGCATTGTTCGAGAGCAACAAAGGTTCATCTGTGAAAGTAATGCAATCAGAGCTCAAGACGTTTGCTTAGACACGGAGCAAAATATCTGTCATTTTGAAATTCATCCTAATGAGAATTCTGAGACAGTGCTTGTGTATATAGGTAATGGTTGTGCATGCTTAAGAACTGGTGGTGATAGAATATTTGTAGACCAATTAGTAGTCGATACTAAAAATCACTCAAATTTTTGTGTGTGTAACTTTACCAAAATTGGAGGATGTGATTTTTCCTATTTAGCTCCAGTTACTTCTCATTACCTTTTGCAATCCAATTACACACTAATTGATCAACTTTTGCCTATCCCCATTGGAATAAATCTCACTTTGGTAAAGCAATTGCTGCTTCACCAAGATCTAATTGGAATCCTAGAAAAAAACAAGAAAAATGGACAGAACACTCTGATAACTGTTCACCACGATGTACAAGAAATACATCGTGTCTTACAAAGGGTAAAGAAGGACGCTGAATCCTGTAGGTGGGACACTCTTTTTGGGTGGTCACACGCTGCTACAGGTGTCCTGAATAAGTTGTGTCATCCTATCATTGTTCTCTTGATTTTAACTTTGATCGGCTTTATCTTATCTGCCGTTTTGTTTATCTTGGAGAATCATGAAATGAATAACACGCTTGGCATCTGTAACGAATGTATACAATTTAGTGGATGTCCCATTCACCAGGGGCACTCCTAAAGCCATTGACACTAAACGAACTACACGTATTCAAATGAAAAATTGATTGCGTGCCTTGATTAACATTGTTGATTTTTCCCTTGTATCCCTCCTTCTCCCCTTCTTTCCCTTCCATTATCCCCGCCTCCTGGGTTTTGCTGCCGACGTTGGCGAGTCCCGAAGACTTCGACAGAAGACCTCGAGCGTTCCTGACGACGGTCGTGAGCCACGGGGTGGTGTGAGAGACGATCCGAAGATCCTTCATCTGTCTCACGACCATCTACAGAGAGCGAGACGCTGAGCCTGGGCCTGCCCGAGGCGGAGAGCTGGCCGAGCACAACGTGCCGGTGGCGCACCTGTTTGCAGTGAGCCGTGTCGGTCCTGCCGTGACAGCAGCGGGGACGGCGTGGGACGTGCTGCCCGCTACCTGTTCCGTGCCATTAACCAAAGACAGTGGGCGTTGTTCTCGCACCTGTTTGGCCGCTTGCCCCTCGCTCCCGAAAAGGGTACAGAAAGACTCTCTAAGAACACCCCAGTCGAGATCTCCCCACGGAAGAAGACGGAAGACCGCGAGGACTCCGCCGGCCGTCGGTAGCTATAACCCTCCCCTTCCCCTTTTTCTTTCCTTCTCTCTCCCCTCTCTATCGCAATTACACGGCGTCAGTACGCAATAAAGTTTCTTGTGCCGATTGAAATTAATATTTTCCCCGTTTGTGTTTCTTTTGCACTTTGAGATTCGGTTAACGAACCATCACGAATCCCGCTTATCCTAAGCGGATCGTGACAGGCGACGCCGGAGCAGGGAAAGGAAGGGCCCGTGCTTTGCGAGGCGGGCTAGGAGCGGCGAGGTGCTTCCTGCCGGCAGCTCTGTTTGCGTTGCTGATGTTTTCAGAGCCAAAGCAGAGCGATTGACTTCTGGTGCGCTACAACAGGATCCAAACCTTAAAAATCATTTGTCACCACTGGCTGCTGGGGAGTTGTGCTGATAAATCTGGATTTGATCTTTGGAACAGTAAAGCACACAAAAAGCTGAATCTAAGGTGCAATTCAGTCTGTCCTCGCTCTACAGGACTTAAAAGGAAAGGTAAGACACCTCTATTATTTAGTGTTTCCTTCAGACCGGCATAATGCAACTGTTTGGTAAAAAGTGCAAAGACTTCAGAACTGAGGCAAATTTGCCAGCCCTAATCTCAGCACAGTTTCACCCCGCCTGTGGCCTCAAGGGAATTTGCTACGAATCGTACTTCTCAAATGGCAATTGCCAACAACACAATCACCCCAATTTTTATTTCAGCCCTAAGCGCTATCTGAAAATCGTCAATTGAAGGTATTGTCCCGTTTGTTGTTCTCCTCCTGTGCCGCTGCCGGAGAGTAGCTCTGGCCTCTGAACTGGTCAGTTGCGTGGCTGGTTCTTCCTGGAAGTTCTTCATCGGTGAAAGTGCTCCGTAAATGCTTGTCAAGTAACAGCCTCCTGTGAAGGACAGCAAGGGAAGACCTTCTCAGAGTGGTCTCAGTCACAAGTACAGACAGTTTTCTTTGAGATGTATAAATATACTATATGTATGTATGTGTGTATATGTATACAAAATAAATATTATATATATATATATATATATATATATATATATATACACACACAATATAAATATAGAGAGGCACCCAGACACACACACACGGATGTAACGTCCCTGTATTCTATTGCCAAAATATTTACACACCAAAGGAAAACAGCTCACTGGCCTGCAAAACACTCGAGGGTGTGTTCTCAGCTGCTCAGAGACGGCAGTGCTTGCACGTGCTCCCTACGATACGGCGGTGTCTGTGGCCGCGTCCACTGGTGCCGAGGAAAGATGATTCCTTAAATGACTCCTGTCACTCCTTTATTCCCAGAGTGTTTATCCCTCCACTGTTGGAACAGCAGCTTTTTCTAAGCAATTTTTAAACAGTGTTTTGTTTTCTTCCCAAGCTTCAGAGGGGGATGAAAGAAACATGGCTGCTTAAACAAAGTAAAAGACAATTACCAGTGTTCATCGACTTCAAAGCAACCGCCCGTGGTGGCAATAAAGCAACAACTGAGTGTGAGATTTGTACTCTGGAATCATCCCAAAGGTTTGCCTTTGTTTTTAAAACAACGGCCGGTCTGTCACCTTCTGAGCATTGCCCACAATGTCCGACTCGTTCAGGAGATGGTGTGTGCGGTCCCGCACGCTCCACCTTTATTGCACGAGCCGAGAACAAATTAAAGCCACGACGGAGTTGCAACGCACAAAAGAGGCTGCGGGTCACGAAGTAAAAGAGTCTCAAGGGGAGGTAACGGTCCGCAGCGACCGGGAGACACAAAAGACCTGCTGTCTGTCTTTTCTTTTCAAAGTCAACTCTTTGGGTGGGAGCCTCCAGCTGAGAGACAGCACGGTCTGTTCGGAGGCGTTCGGAGATGCGTTCTAAGTGCACGTAGTATTTTCTGTATTACCGACGGTGTCCCCTCTCAGCCTTTAGCTCTGCAACGAGATTAACACGTAAAATTCATGCCAGACCCATTAGATAAACTGGACGATACATTGCAGTTGAAATGCACGATCCCAAAGCGCTGCGGAATTTTTTCTGCGCGGTAGAGCTGAGCTAGTGCCAAAGACGGGCCCGACCGACGGACGGACTTCCTTTGATCCGTTCGAAACAATGTGACTTAATAGTCCAGCAAATCTTTCTGCTTTTCAAGCATGTTCGTGATCTCCAGCTTCACATCTCAAGTATTTTCCACGCTGAGATTCCTAACGATGCGCTCGAGGACGCTCTCTACACCGAGCGAGGAGCAGACCGGTGCCGGATTGAAGGAATAGCGGCACGAATTCTCCCAGGCGTACCGGCATGCGAGAGGATACGGCAACTTCAGAAAGCCGAGGTGCAGCAGGAATAGGAAACGCATACATAAACCTAAACACGCCGCTAGGCTCGGCTGCGAGAACCTTTAAACTTCCTCGTAAACCTTTTAGATTCTGGGGCCTACCGGAGCCTCGCAGGAAACTTCGTTAAAAGTGCCGCCGTGGAAACGGCAAGGAGGCTGATTTCCTTGTCTCTAGCGCACTGAAGCCCTCATTCAAGAAATGCCTCAAGAAACATATTCCTAGGGCTCGTAAAACTACTTTGTGAGAAGCAAATGTTGGGAAGAAGCAAAGATCATTAGAAGGGGGCAATGTTCTCAAAAGCACTTCCCCAAAGGTCCCCCAGAAGTTTTCACAAAGCACCTAACACAAGTCTCATGGCGTACCTCACAACGAGCTGTGTGCTGCTGCCCCAGAAATGCTCTCGGGAAATTTTCGGGCACCAAAGGCCGAGGCCTTTCGGCACCCGCTCGGTGCACGTGCTTGCCCGCCGAGTCGAAACGAGTCGGAAACGACGTATTTGCTCGTAAAGCGACGCGCGGCGGCGCGTTTTCCGGCCGCTGGGGCTCGTGCTCTGCGAGCTACCCGGCGGTGGAAATGATTAGGATGCTCTCTGGCTACGCTATCGACATCGCTGTCACTGGGTCTCGCCTTAACAGGATTTCTACTCAAACAAGGGGAACGGCGACTGTGCTATGAGGAAGAAGCCCCCTCGCTAGCCCTTCAGGCAGTTCTGGTAAAAATTAGAAAATACATCACCTTCTCTGTGCAGCAAGGATGGATCCAGCAACTCCGTCATGTATTCGATTTAAGTCTCCAGCTCCAGCATATCGCACCGGGGTAGCGCATACGTCAACGGAGGCAGGAAGTCATCGGCTCCGTACGGTCTCCCCGGGTCGAAGGGAACGCAGGCGGCGAGAGAAAAACCGCGCTTTTTTCACCGATTCCCGCGTTTGAAAGGAAAGCATTCTTTTGTGCCTTCTCTGCCCAGCATGTCTGCGTTACTCCAGAACCCCCTAGAGTCACCAAGGTGCAGCAAAGAGCACATCACCTGACGCTCACCGCACAGGAGACCGGCTCCATCCTGTCCTTCAAACAGGCGCAAATCTTAGGATGCGCACCTTGGGCACGCGAGGGAAATCCAGACACTGGTCTCACCCTGGCACCAGCTCGAGCGGTGAACTGGTGGAAAGGCTGCCAGGCCGGTCTGGCCTGACCCTCACCTGCACTGCTCTCATTGCCTAAGAGGCGATGAATACGCATTTTCTTTATACGTCCAGGTATTACGTCCGCTTTCTGGAAGCGTCCGGACACAAACACCGGTCTCTGAGTATGAATCCCACAGCAGAGAAACCTGAATATAAAAGCCTAATAGATCTGACAAGGAAATTCAACTCATTTCCTGGACAGAGAATAGTCACAACCAGCAGTGAGCAAGGCCTCCTGTACCTGAAGGGAGCCCACAAGAAAGATGGGGAGAGGCTGAAAGGGCCTGGGGTGACAATGACCCACAGAGGCTGTGCTGCACCCGGGCCTGTCCGCGGTCCTGTCACTTTTCCTGCATTTTGACTTTCTGTTCGGAAGTCACTGGGTGGCCAAATCTCTGGGTCCGGCTAAACGGCGTTTAGTGCGGAACCGACGCGACGGTCGCTCGGAATCGCCCGGAGCGGGAGCCCGCTCGCAACTTTGGTGAAACTCAAGTGACGCCGGCTGAGGCGCACGCTCCGGCGAACACGCTGTGGCTGGGGGCTGTGGGTGTGCCAGGCTGTCGGGAGCGAATGGTCGGGGCTTATCTTCTCCCGGCCCGGGGCCCGGTTTGAAAACACCGCAACGCTCCGGTGCGGGATCGGGGAAGCGCTGCAGAGCTGCCCTGAGCCCCGGACTCTGCAGCGGCGGCGGCGGGCGGGTGGAACTCGCCTATTTCCAGATTCGGATCCCTTTGTCGCTCCTGCTCGTTTCTGGGCACTGAAAGCTCATTTCAGCTGTTCGGAGACAGCACTAACCGGTCCATGGATTTACAGAAGCAGCCAGACTTCGGGAATGCGTGTTGCCATTCTAGCCTTGTCCAACGAGGGGGCACAGAGGGACAGCAGGAGGACAGGGAGTTATCATCGGGCCTGTGCTCACGGGCTGCAGGGGACACCTGCACCGAGGAGGAAATGGAAACGGAAAGGGGAAAGGGGGAAACGCAACCTGATGGGACACAGCTCTGGCACCACATTTCCTTTTGCTCCTGCTGTCCTGGAAAGCTCCAGGTAAATCCAGTCCCTCAGACCTTGCATCCCTGAACTCCAGGAGAGCCGGAGTTTTACCCAGATCCCGGTGCCCTGCGCGGCTGCGCTGACACGAGCGCGGGCCCGTCGCTCCGCCCGGCACCATCCCTCATTTTCCTCCCGTTGCTCCCAAACCTTCCCAAAACCCGCCCTGTGTCTGTGCCGGGGCCTGCCCCGAGCCCGACCAGAGGCTGTCACCCAGCCCTGCAACAGCTGGGAGAGCAGGGAATGCACCGAGAGCTCAGCTCCCCGGGCACCCGAACCCCCGGACCGCTCCTTAGATGCGCAAATAACGCCCGACCTGCCCCTCTGGGCGCGGCCGAACGCCGCGACTCCGTCGTCCCCGAGGAACTCTGGCGGTCGCCTCTCCGCCTCTGCCCTTTTCCAGCAGCCACGGGTAGGACCGGGCTGTCACAAATGGCATTCCCTAGGGAGTTCATCCCAGCAGAGAGGAGAAGAGGAGCCTGTGACTTACCCCCGCCATGGGCAGGACCAGGGGAGCCCTACCTGGGTTTGGCTGCTCCAACACCAAAGCTCTTGGCCAAGATGGGACGAGTTCAGTGGCTTTTCCCGTCCTGAAAGAAAGCAGAAAAGGGAAGTTAATCCCACTGTGGAATCAAAGACTCCTGCATTTCATATTTCCGCTCTGATTCTCACCGTGGAGCTTTATCCATAAAAATAAGGAGAGTGACACCAAATCAAATAAAAAGTGCCCTTTTCCAGCATTTTTATTCCAGGCATTAAAAGGATGCTCATTTCTCTTCTACCACTGTTTCCCTAATTTTAGCAGAACCGTTTTCATCCCAGACCCCACTCGTCAGCTTTTCAATCCTCTGGCACTGGATTTGGACAAAGGAATGGATGCACATGGATCACGGGAAATCACGGAGAGGAACCCTACCAAAACCTGACAGAGAAAAACGACAGGAAATGCAGGAAATGCAAATCACTCATTTGCACATCCGGATTGCTTTTCTAAACACTTCTCTGCATTTGGATGCTCTTTGTACTTGGCTTTCTTAACAGGAATGTATTTGCTGCTAAACACGTCTCAGGCCCTTATTGGATTGTATTGGATAAGGTGGGACGGAGATGAAGAGTCAGACAGGGAAGAGCCAGGGAGATGCAGGGCCTAGGAACGAGGACGGAGAAGAGAAGGAACGGGGACTGTTTTCCTCGTTTGGATCCATCGGTGCCGTGAGCCTGGAAAACACACGGCACCGCAGGGATCCGGGGCGGGAGCGGGATAACTCCGGGATAAGGGGAATCTGCTCCCGCTCCAGGGCTGTGCCAGCTGAGGAGGGGAATATTTTTGTGCCGTCATTGCACACAAAAACCAAACCCAGCACCACCGAGCTGGACTTTCGCGAGCTGCAACGCAAAGCGGCCCCTGGCCTTTGGGGGAACGCGGCCTCACCGAGTCACGGAGCCGGGGGATGACGCTTGGGAACGATCCTTGCCGCCTGCGGGCGATTCGGACGAGCGAGCCGCAGGAGCCGTGGGGTTTCCTGCTCTTCCTGCAACTGCATCGGTCCAGAGCGGGAGACCTTTCCTGGAACAGATTCTCCCTGTAAACAAGAGCTACAGCAAGGCTCATTTGGAGACCCTCGGAAGAGCAAAGGCGAGGAGGGATTACCTGCAGCCCCAGGGGACCGAGGTGAAGGAGATGACGAAGCGGACGGCAAACAGCTTCCGCTGCTTCTCGCTCCAGCAAGAGGAACGTCCCTGGAATTTCATAGACGGCGTCTCTCCCGAGCCCCACAGGTACTCCGAGACTGATCTCCTTTGTACTTCCGGCAGCACAGACCCACCGGGAGGAACTGCGATCCGAGGACGCGTGTCGGCGACCGTCTTCCCGCTTGCCGCTCTCCCCGCATTTTCCCTTTCCGGTGGGATGCGGGTGCCGCCCCTCGGAAGCAGGAAAACCGCCTTGCAATCCGGTACAAAACCTGCCTGGAAAGCCCAGGATGCCAGGAGCCCTTTCTCCTGGATTTCCTGCCGACAGGCATCTGAAGGCTGCTGTGCCTCACAGCTGCTTTGCTGCCAAAGGAACTGCCATCTTTTTTTTTCTTCTCTTTTTTCTTTTTTAGCCCAAATAAAGGTTTTTAAAGCTGAGTTTCGTGAGAACTGATTCATATTTGGATTATTCTTAACTTGGAGTTTCCCTTGGCACCAAAACCAGGGGGTAACCCCAACACGGCCTCGAAGGGCCATAAGATCCTAGATATCCAATCCCCGATTCCTTCAGGATCGGTTCACTGAAGCTTTTCAGGGTCAATTTAGCAAACTTCAGGGTTTGGCGGTTTCACCATAAAAACAGCACAACACCTGAGAAAAAGAAACTTAAATAAAGCTGGCTAAAAGCGGTCCCTGCTGATGACTCATCAAAACACCTCATTATAAAGGAGCTGGGATTGATTCAATACTCACAAACCCACCTTGCCACGATCAGCGGTCTCTGCCCACCGAGGACGTGGCAACGGCAGGGACGTTTCTCCCGCTCTCTGGCAGAGACCTCCTCCCGCTGCACCCAGGAAACTGCAGCCGCTCAGGGAACGCCGGCTTAGTCCTGGGCTGGGAACAGAAGAGGGACAGGTAATAGCTTTAAGCCATTCCGACCCAGGTGCTCTCCAGACCTGGGAGAAGGCACCTCCCACACCTCTCTTTAATTCTCTTCCCTGACCCTTCCAGCTTCGGAAGGTTTCTGTGGGAGCCTGAAATATCAGTGTCGTTCAGAAGCTGCACCTGCCTAAAGCATCCCCTCAGGAATGCGCATTTCATTTCTTCATCCCAGATATTCTACCCAATTATCCGCAAGCTAGAAAGGAAAAAAGGGAAAAGAAGGAAGAGCGCTTAATTCTGACATAAGGAGCCTCGACTATCCCAACACACTCCCACGTCAAAAAACATTTCCACCGCTCTAACAAATCCATTTGATACTGTCTCCATTCAGTATTAACTCTTTAAATATTGTATTAAGAAGAATAAGGACACAATGCTTGGAATTCTCAAACGGCCCAGCTTGGCTACTTCAAGGACTTTACCGGCCAGGGAACGGAGCGATCCCGGATTTAAACGCCATATTCTATCCAAATCCGATAGAAATTTGCTTTGGCTGCCAGCACTAGACCGGCTTCCGCACATAGACACGCGGGGCTGTTGCGAGCGGCCGTTTCAGCAGCTCCCGGGGACACGAGCAGCACCCTCGGCTGCCACCCGGCTCAGCCCGGGCTCCATCCAGCCCTCACCGAGAGCTGCTGGGAGCTGAAATCCTCCCTGCTCACCCTGCCGGGGAAAGCCGCCCCCAACTCAGGCCCCGCCAGCTCTCACCTCCCGGCAAAGAGCAGCTCCATCCTTGCCGGCTGCTCCCGGCTCCGAGCGGCCGCCACCCTTCCCGCAAGGGCGGGGCTCGGGCAGCTCCGTTGCGGCCCTTCCTCGATGCGTTTGTGTTTCGCGGCCTCTCCCCGGGCCGGAGGGGAGCAGCGGCGTAGGCGGGGGGGACCGAGAGCCCGGCACGGCAGCGCGTGGCGCGGGCGGTGCGGAGGCGTTCCTGCCGCTGCCTGCCGGCGCTCGCGTGGCTCCCTCCCGCCCCCCGCGCCGCTGACCCCGCGGCCCGTGTCCGTGCACTGGGAAACGCCGCCGAAAATCGCGCCGAAAGCGCTGGGGCGGCGTTGGCGTCGAGGTCGCGTTCGGGCATCCGAATAGACGGAGCGGAATCCTTCCTTCCCGCCCTTTTCTGTCTGTACCCAAGGCGCGTGCGCGCGATGCCGACGCCTTTGGAAGGCCAACTCGGCCGCGTGACGCGCGCCGGCTTCGGTGCGGCGAGCACGCGACTTCTGCGCTTCGTAGCCATCTTGGGTGCTGGCAGAAGCCGCTTCCGGTCAGCCGCCATCTTTAGTATGGTACGGTTAAGGCCGCCACTCCTCACAGGGGCGTCAGTCTATTCCGCTGCCTGAATCCGGTCCCGACGCCGACTCCGGTCCCGCGCTTTCGGCGCGATTTTCCTCGGCGTCTCCCGGTGCGAGGATGCGGCCGGTGTGGTCGGCGGCGCCGGAGGCCGGCGACGGCCGCGCGAGCGGCGGAAGGCGTTGGCGGGAACGCCTCTGACGGGGTCCTACCGCGTCCGCCATCTTGAGTATGGCCGAAGCCGGACGTGCCCTCTTTAGGGTCCTGGCGCGTGCTAATAAAGCGTCACTTACGACACCCCGAGACCGCCGAACTGCGCCTTCCTTTCCGAGCCGCCCCCTTGACTGCGGCGCTTCGGCGGATCCGTTCCGACCGTGCTCGCCCGGTGCCTCCCGCCTCGTGTCGCGGCGCGACCGCGCCGCCGCTGCCCGGCAAAACCGGCCCCCCGCCGCTGTCGTTCTTCTCGGCCGCCGCCCCGCACGGCGCCCGCTCCTTTTTTCGCCGCGGCCCCGCTCCACCACGGCCGTGGCCCTCTGCGCTCCGAACGGCCCTTCGCCCCTCCCCTCCGGTTATGGACACGGCCCTGCTCGCTCCCACCCCTCGCGCTCCCCACGCTCGGCAGCCGCCCAACCCTAGCGCCCAACCCTGGATGCCGTCCCCGGATCCGGGGATGGGCCCCGGACCCCGACCCGGGACCCTACCCCCAGACTCCTGCGGGAGCCCCGGAACCCTACCCCCTGACCCGGGTGGGGGTCCCGGACCCTAACCGTAGGTACTGACCCTAGACGCCGCCCCCGGACCCGGGCGTGGGCCCTGGACCCGACCCTCGGGTCCCGATCCTGGACGCTGCTCCCGGTCCCGGGCGTGGGCCTGTCACGATCTGCTTGAGACGAGCGGGGGTCGATACGGTTCGTTAACCGAATCTCAAAGTGCAAAAGAAACACAAATGGGGAAAGGTATTAATTTTAAGCAGCACGAGGAACTTTATTGCGTACCGTCTATTGGTCCGTGTCTAAGCAAATGTCTTGAGCTCTGATTGCATTACTTTCACAGATGAACCTTTGTTGCTCTTGGACAATGCAAGCTTCCAAATTAACGGTTTGCCATTTTTCATCAATTTGGCGGGCCCGTTCTCTATGCTCGAAAGGATGGAGAATAACTCCGTGGTGATTCGGCCCTAATGCAACGATAGGGAATATTGAATGCGCCGAAGCGTTGCGTACGGTCGGCGAGAAGGCGGTAGCTGTGTTTGTGGTGGGGTCGTAGGTGAAATTCGCTAAGTTCCACCACGATTGAAAATCCTTTTCGAAATGAGTAGCGCCGTGCCCGATTATTTTCCGAATTTCAGTGGGAAGAATGCCTTCTTCGCCTTCTCTTACGATTGAGGCGGCAACTGACCGCATCCGCAATTGGGCTCGGATGCGGCCGAGAGCCGAAGAAATATTGTTTACCTTTTCCCAATTTGGTAATATATAATTTGGTCAAGTCTCCGGTTGTGGCGGCCAATTTATTCATCAGAATTCTGGATCGATGCTATTCGAAATTCACAATCCTGTTCCCACAACACCGGTTATGTCTCTTGGCATTTATTTCTTAAAAGGGGTTCTACTTTTGTAACCGGGTTGTCCGCCCTTCGAAGGAAGTTTGCTGAAAGGTGAACAAGCTGGCTGAATTTCTGAGACGTTGTTTTGCGTCAGTAATTTGACTTGTTTGAGAGACCGTGCCGGATTAAACGGTATTTGTAATTATGTGGGGTCCAATTTAAAAAAAATTCTCAGGCTTAGCATAACCGGCGGTTGGGTGGTAGGTGCTACGACATTATCGCGGTTTATGCGGTCCTCACGTCCCACGGAGTTCTTCTGTGAAAAGCGAACGCGATGAAATCTGCCGCCGAGAGGCAGAGAATTAATATGATAGTATTATCGATTTCTTGAAGCACAGCATAGGAATCGGTGTAGATACAGACGAGAGAAGTGTTCTGTGCCTCATGGTGGAAAACACTCCAAAGAGCTAACGGCTTGCCAGCTTGGACACTGCCTTCCCCCCCGTAATAATTTGTTCACCGGAGGAAGCGTGGAGGGCTACAGCCTTGTATTTCCACACCTTTCCTTCTTGTTTGGCAGAAGTAGCGGTAAACTGAGAATTTGCTGATTGTTCGGGGGAAAAAGGAGGGGCTGCTTTGTTAACTGAGGCAGGTTTGTCTTGGCTGCTACCCAAGGCTTCAGTTTCTTGTATTGCCAGATTTTTTACAGCTCGTTTAGCTATTGAAAAAGTATGACAATGATGTTCAATTTGAGCATACCGCTTTCCTACTGAGGCCCTCTGGGCCACCCCAGCAGGTGGGGGACTCCCCGTAGAAACTGCTTTAACAACTTTAAAAGGGCCTCTTAGAACGACTGGTTGTTGTAGTGCAATCTTCTCCACCTTTTCAGCATCTTTAAAACCACAAGAATAAAAACCAACGGGCCTCGTTGGATCCCCAGGGCCCCGCTGCCAAATGTGCACTGACGATCGTGAGGCGGCAAATCCCAGCTCCGCCTGAAAAAGATCTGTAGGGTGAATAGGACCCAGGGCTTGAGGAGCTGCTGCTTCAAAAATCAACAATTGCAATGCTTCTTGAGAAGCGGTCCGTTCCCATTTTACCCCTTTTCTCAGCAAGTTATAAAAAGGTCCTAAAGCATGGTGGAGATCTTTCCTGGATTCAGGCATTTTAATCTGATCTAAAGAGGTTAGGGTATTCGGTTCATTGCCCGAATGTTGAGGGAGAGGTTGGTTTGGCTCACTGCCCAGGTTCAGAGGCAGGAGGGGTGCACTAGATTGAACAGGTGGATTCGGTAGAATCAAATCCTCTGCGACCTCGCTCCGTGTCCAAACTTTGCGATCGCCGGCAGGTAAATTCGGTTGCGGACCCGGTGGCTGGGAGGGTGTTGAATATGGAGTAAACCCGGGATCGGTAGATCCGGTTCGGTTGCTCGGGTTTCCGAGGAATTTATCCGGCTTTTCTACGGGACCTACAGCCGCTATGGTTTTCTGAAGGAGAATTGCTGTAGGTTTAAGTGATTCAGGAAGGCCTTGAATTAAAGGGATTATTATTTCAGGCCTCACAGGTAATTGCATCAGGGATTCAAATCCAGGAGTTAATTTCTTTTTGTGTCTCATTTGCAAGCAAACGGCTTTGTGGACGCTTTCTAGAAGTTGGTCGGGAGTACCGACTATAGCTAAGGGGTCTCCCCTTTCTAGAGGGTTGAGTCCCTCGGCCCAGAAAGCTGCATGCTGAGTTAGGGACCATGTGTTACCTTTGTCTCCCGTTAAGAAAACTCCATGTCCCCAATATCCACCGGCCTCCTGTTCGGTTAACTGAATTTGGCTCCTCCAGTAAGGGACGCTCGGAAAACATATTCTGTTTCAGATTCATGGGGGAGCTGACCGTACTCCTTTTTTAATTTGGCCAATTCGGTGGTTGTGAATGGTGTTTGTTTAGTGGTAATACGCGGTTCAGAGTCCTCATCGTTGGCATAAAACTATTCAGTTTTAGTTAAGGAACTCATATGAGGACAACAATTTTCTGCACAGTTTTTTGCCGGGATTAAATCTTTCGGGGGTAAATTTGGCTAATGTGAAGGGGTTCCTTTTCCCCGTTTCTTTTGATGAGTCAGAATCTCTTAAGGCAACCTGCAGCAAATGAATCTCATTCATTTTCTCATCTAATTGTTTCTGCAGGATTTCTACTAGGTTTTGAGGGGAATCTATTATTGCTTTTTCTTCATTACGGCGCTCAAGGCGGTGATCTATAGCTGCCTTAAGACATGCTCCTAGGACAGAGCAAATTATGGACTTGTTTTGGCCAAATTTGAATTTTACCTCATGTTGTAAAGAGCGTGTTCTATGCAGTTACACTTTGTAAGCTGAACCAGTTATTTTGTGCCCATTCCTCCCCTCCTGGAGAAGGTTTGGCATTGTGTTTTGCTAGCAGAGCATAAAAAGCAGCTTTTGTTTTTTGCACCAGAGTTAGAAATCATTTTTGTGAAGAGACAAAAACCACTACAGGGAGGTAGAACTTGATTACACGCTGCACCACCCAGCACTGGGATGTGTTTCCCTTTGCTTCCCTGAGTGGGTGAAGAGGCCAAAACCTGCCTGGGAGGTTCTACCTAGTTACAAACAGTTGCCCCTTCACTACACCAAGCAGACCAAAAACTCCTGCACACACTCTTTAAAAAACAACACAACGCTCCCCCTTTTGCACTAGGAGATAATTTTGTGGATTTCCAAAGACAAAGCCCTCAACTGAGCTTGGGGTGCCAACTTTTGGGAACGTACAATTTGCGGGAAATTTGAGTCACTCCCCTTGCTTTCTAGACACCGCTCACCCTTCCGGGTGTGGAGCTAGGTGCGGCCGGAGCGAAACGTCGTTCCCCCGTTACAGATTGCACAGAACCCTGCAGCCCCTTCTGTCTGTCAGGAAACTTTGTCCGCGACGCCAGTTAATGTCACGATCCGCTTAAGACAAGCGGGGGTCGATATGGTTCGTTAACCGAATCTCAAAGTGCAAAAGAAACACAAACGGGGAAAATATTAATTTTAATCGGCACAAAGAACTTTATTGCGTACCAACGCTGTGTAAACGCGATAGAGAGGGGAGAGAGAAGGAGAAAAAGAGGGGAAGGGGAGGGTTATAGCTACCGACGGCCGTTGGAGTCCCCGTAGTCTTCCGTCTTCTTCCGTGGGGGGATCCCAATTGGGGTGTTCTTAGGGAGTCCTTTTGTACCCTTTTTGGGAGCGAGGGGCAAACGGCCAAACAGGTGTAAGAACAATGCCCACAGGTGCGGGAACAACGTCCCCTGTCTTTGGTTAATAGCACAGAACAGGTAGGGGGCAGCGTGTCCCGCGCCGTCCCCGCCGCCGTCACGGCAGGACCGACGCGGCTCGCCGCAAACGAGCGCGCCACCGGCACGTTGCGCTCGATTAGCTCTCCGCCTCGGGCGGACCCGGGCTCGGGGTCTCGCTCTCTGTAGAGGGTCGTGAGACAGACGAAGGGTCTTCGGACCGTCTCTCACAGGGCCCTGCACCCTAAACCCAGGTCCCGACCCTAGACCCTGCTTCCGGACCCCGACCCTAGGTCCCGACCCTGGACGCTGCCCCCGGTCCCGGGCACGGGCCCTGGACCCTAACCCTACGCCCCGACCCGGGACGCCAGCCCCAGGCCTGGGTGCGGGCCCTAAACCTGGGCGTCGACCCAGGGTGCCACCACCACGCTTGGGCGTAGGCACTGGACCCGCACGAGGATACGACAGCGGGGACGAACCCCTGATCCCGTTCCGGGCTCCAGACCCGGACCCCGGGTCGCGACCCTGGACGCCGCCCCCAGGCCCAGTTGCGGGCCCCGGGCCCTACCTGCCCCCTGACGGCACCCGTGCGGCTCCCGCTCGCCCCCAGCGCTGCTGACCCCGCTGCCTCTGTCCGCACACCAGGAAACACCGCGGAAAATCGCGCCGAAAGCGCCGGGGCGGCGTCGAGGCCGCGTTCAGGCATCCGAATAGACAAGGCAGGATCCTTCCCCATCCTGCCCGATTCTGTCTGTACACGGGGCGCATGCAATGCGATGCTGCCGCCTTTGGAAGGTCAACTGTGCCACGTGACATGCACCGTCTGATCTGTGGCCAGCGCGTGACTTCTGCCCTTCGTCGCCGTCACGGGTGGTGGCAGAAGCCACTTCTGGTCCGGCACCATCTTCAGTACGGTACAACCAAGGCCGCAGCCCTCCCCACAGGGGGAGGTCAGTCTATTCTTTTGCCTGAATCCGGTCCCGACACCGACTCCGGTCCCACGCTTCCGGCGCGATTTTCCACGGCCGGTATGGTCGGCGGCGCCAGAGGCGGGCGACGGCCATGCGAGCGGCGGCAGGCGTTGGAGGGAACGCCTCTGGCAGGGTCCTACTGCGTCTGCTATCTTAAGTATGCCCGAAGCCGGATGCGCCCTCTCTCGGGTCCTGGCACGTACTAATAAAGCGTCGCTTACACCGCCCCAAGACCGCCGAACTCCGCCTTCCTTTCCAAGCCACCCTCTTGACTGCGCCACTTTGGGCAGCTCCGTTCGGACCGCACTCGCCCGGCGTCCCCCACCTCGTGTCATGGTGCGACCGTGCCGCTGCTGCCCGGCAAAACCGGCCCCCGCTGCTGTCATTCTTCTCGGCTACCGCCCCACACAGCACCCGCTCCTTTTAGCGCCACGGCCCCGCTCAACCACAGCAGTGCCTCTCTGCGCTCCAAACGGCCCTTCACGCCTCCCCTCCGGTTACAGACACGGCCCCGCTCGCTCCCGCCCCGAGGCAACAAAAGCGGGGACGAACCCCTGGGCCTGGGCCCTGGACCCGGACTCCGGGTCCAGACCCTGGACGCCAACCCCAGACCCAGGCCCTGGACATCGCCCCCGGGGCCTGGGTGTGGGCCCTAACTCTGGGTGCTGAGCCAGGGTGCCGGAATCTGATGATGCCAAAGGAAAGAAGGCTCTATGGTTATACCACTTGACAGTGAAACGTAACTCCTCCTGAGACGTTAGCGTCAAAGCTGTTAAGAGAATGCTCGAGAAGCACGGTAGGCCTAGAGAAGGAGGCAACCGGAGCCATCGCTCCGGACTCGAAGGCGGGCTCCTCGGGCAAAAAGATCCGCCACGATGCCGGGACTCGAAGAGGACCGACGACGTGGAGCTCGTGGGAACGCGGATACCGATTGGAACCGCCCCGCCCGGCGAAGGGTCCAGCGATGCCGAAGAGAAACCCTCTCCCTTCGCTTCACGGGGGCCCGTCCCGCTACAGCCCTCTCCTCTGAGCTAATGTCAAATTGCCTCCTCCCCACGGCCGGTCCTGACACTTAGCTTTGGGAAGATGAGCGGACAAAAGCCGTCCCCGACGGAAAAGAACGGGCGGGCACCCTGGATGTCGATACGTTCCCCACAGTCTGTTTCAGCAGCTGCAAAAACACAAAAAGAAAATTCAGACTGTGGTGAGACATCCCAGAAGGCACCCCTTCTGCAAGGCCTCCCTCCCTCATAACGGCCGACGCTCATCGCTTGCCTGCTGTTTCCAAACTTCGGCTCCGCACCCGTTCACGGTACCGCACCAGAAATGGATACTCGAGAGATAACCGCTCATTCTGTCTGCCAGAAACCACTTACCTCGCTCACTTAACCTTGACTGCTGCTATCCAGCTTTACGTCCTAAAAACAGAGACAAAGAACAATGTGTCACATACCCACCACTTACACTTGCCCCGCAAAGACAAATGGTGACCGACCTAACTGCAGAATACCCTCGCCGGGTGTGGGGCGCTCTGCCAACGATTTAATCGGTCTGCATCTGAAAGAAAGCGATGACAAAAGTCAAAGTGCAAAAGGAGAACTTAACAGCTCCAGCCATCCCCTGTCAATCTAGGAATACCATCTACAGGCCACACTACAACCTACATTACAAATTTCAAGTCCCCGGGCCTTCTCCTATTATACCTAGAGGCCAGAGTACGCAGGAGGGCAGAGCAGCTCCGGGGAAAACACGTGCGGGCACCCGTGACACGGGAGACTAGAAATGAGGGGATGCAACACCGAGACAAAACTCCTGGCAAGAAGAATGACTGCAAGCACATCTAAAGGCTAAGGCAGAAGACACAAGATACCCAAAACAAACCGACTACACAAGCAAAGCAACGCGCACCGGGACTGCTGCGCCGTGCACGCCTCGGCCTTGTCATCCAAAGTTGGACTTGCCATTTATGGGACCGAAGGGGACCCTTCTTGGCTACGCCCATCTCCAAAGCGGACTCAAAATTCCCTCCCGGCGAGTCCCGGCCCCACACCCTGCTCTCATCCCCTCAACTTATCTCTCGGACATCCGGGGATGTGAATCCCCTCCTCAGGCGCAAAAGAAGGCCGCCTCGCCATCCGGGAAGCTCCTGCCGTTGTCGGGCTGTTCTCTCTTCGTCAGCTACAATAAAGAAAACTAAGCAAACATCACGGCACAAACTTAGGGGGCGTCTCAACCAGAACCCGACAATTCCGCTACTCACCGTCTCTCGAGAAGGCCCCGCTTCCTCAGGCCACACGCTTCGGCTGCCCTCCGAGGCCGACGCCGTCGTCACGGGGTATACCTGCATTAAGAGGAGATGAGGTGATCAGGCACTGCTGAGACTCGAGCAGACCCTCCCTCCTCAGCCGTTGCCGAGGGCTACCCAGACAGCACCTTCTAAGGGAAGGGGTGAAGGCTTCTCTGCAGAGTCCCGTAATACTTCCAGAGGGCTCACGAGGCTGGTGAGCTGGGTCCCGTGACCGGTCAGCGAGGGGGTTCGGCGTAATACAAGTGGACCGCCTGAAACACATGAAGGACAATGGATGCTTAGAGCTGCACCGGTACCTGACACCCAAGCAACAAATTCTTCTTTCCACCGGTCACCACTTACCTCGCTCATTTAGCCTTGACTGCTGCTATCCGGCTTTACTTCTTCAAAACAGAGACAAAGAACAGTGCCGTCACTTAGCCACCATTTACGCTCGCCCCGCAAACACAAACGGCCGCGGACCTTCCTGCAGGATGCCACTCGCCCGGTATGGGGCGTACTGCCACGGGTTTAAGCCGTCCGCCTCTGAAAGAAAGCCATGAGAAAAGTCAAAGTGCTGCAGGAGAATTTAACAGCTCCAGCCATCCCGTGTCAATCTAGGAATACCATCTACAGGCCACACAACAACCTACATTACAAATTTCAAGTCCCCGGGCCTTGTCCTATTACACCCATATGCCAGAGGATGCAGCAGGGCAGAGCAGCTCCGGGGAAAACACGTGCGGGCACCCGTGACACAGGAGGTGACAAACGAGGGGACGCGACGAGGAGAGGAAACTCTCGGCGAGAAGAACGATCGTGAGGACCGAGAGAATGTGGAATGAGACGACCTCGGCGGGACTGACGGCTAGCCGATGAGGCTCGAAGAACCCTGGAGGAAGAAGATGCTAACAGAAGGACTTATTCCAAGAACCGCAAAGATGGATGCCCGAGAATCGTACAGGCGGAATCCTCGACCTCTCTTCGCATTCTTACAAGTCCTAATCCGCTATAATTGGATCATCGCGGTGCACAGCTGTCAATACAGCTCAGAACGAGACCTGAAAAAACATCTGCTTGGGAGCTTTTAAAGAGAGACAAGATTCTGATGCGCCTCTGAGCTCACGAGCCAGCGGAGGGATGGTACCGGCGCCAGGCCGAGGAACGCCAGAACTACAGACGCTACAAATAACACCCAGGGTTTCTGATTAGCATCTTGAAGACCTAAGGCAAAAGACCTGCAACACAGGTTGCCCAAAAGACACAGAACACACAATAGACAAGTGACACGCCCGGGACTGCTCTGCCCGGCGCACCTCAGCCTTGCGACCGAAAGCGAGACTTGGCCTTTATGGGGCCTAAGGAGCCCTTTCTTAGGTATCCCCACCTCAAAAGCTGACGCAGAATTCCTTCCCTCAACACCCCTCTCGCATCCCCTCTGTGGGTCGTAGCCCTCAACTTATCTATCTCTCAGATGAGTGGGGATGTGAATCCGCCTCGGGGGCAAAAGAAGGCCGCCTCGCCATCCAGGAAACTCCTGCTGTCACCGGGCTGTTCTCTCTTAGCCCACTACAATAAAGAAAACCAACCAAACGTCAACGCGTGAACTTAGTGGCACGTCAGCCAAAACCCGACAATTCCCCTACTCACCGTCTCCTAAGGAGGCCTCGGTCCTCGTGCTTCGGCTGTGCTCCGAGGCTGACGCCGTCGTCATCGGGTATGACCCGGGTTAACAGGGGACAAGGTGATGCGGCCCTGCAGAAACTTGAGCCGACCCTCGCTCTTGCTCCCCGCCTCCCCGACTCGCCTTAACTCCGCGGCCGTTGCCGAAGGCTACCCAGAAAGCACCTTCAAACGGAAAAGGTAAAGGCTTCGTCGCAGTGTCCCGTAACCCATCCGGAGGACTAGGGAGCGCGGTGAGCCGGGTCCGTCGGCGGGTCGGCTTCAGCGTAATACAAGTGGACTGCCTAAAACACGCAAATGACAATGGATGCTTAGAGCTGTACCAGAACTCGGAACCCAAGAAATAAAAATCGGTTGTTTCCACCGGTCGCCACTTACCTCGCTCGCTTCACCTCGACCGCTGCTATCCGGCTTTCCGCCTAAAAACAAAGACAAAGAACAATGCCGTCGCTTAGCCACCATTTACGCTCGCCCCGCAAACACAAACGGCCGCTGACCTTCCTGCAGGATGCCACTCACCCGGCACGGGGCGTACTGCCACGGATTTAAGCCGTCCGCGCCTGAAAGAAAGTCATGACAAAAGTCAACGTGCTGCAGGAGAACTTACAGCTCCAGCCATCCCCTGTCAATCTAGGAATAGCACCTAGAGGCCACACTACAACCTACACTACAAATTTCAAGTCCCCGGGCCTTGTCCTATTATACCTAGAGGCCGGAGTACGCAGCAGGGCAGAGCAGCTCCGGGAAAAACACGTGCAGGCACCCGTGACACGGGAGACTAGAAATGAGGGGACGCAACACCGAGAGGAACCTCCTGGCAAAAAGAATGACTGCAAGCACATCCAAAGGCTAAGGCAGAAGACACGAGAGGCCCAAAACACACCGAATACGCAACACGCAAGTGACGCAACGCGCACCGGGACTGCTGCGCCCTGCACGCCTCGGCCTTGCGATCCAAAGTTAGACTTGCCATTTATGGGACCTAAGGGGACCCTTCCTGGCTATGCCCATCTCCAAAGCCGACTCAAAATTCCCTCCCGGCGAGTCCCGGCCTCACACCCTGCTTACATCCCCTCAACTTATCTCTCGGACATCCGGGGAGGTGAATCCTCCTCAGGCGCAAAAGAAGGCCGCCTCACCATCCGGGAAGCTCCTGCCGTTGTCGGGCCGTTCTCCCTTAGTAAGCTACAGTAAGGAAAACTTAAGTAAACATCACTGCACAAGCTTAGGGGGCGTCTCAACCAGAACCCGACAATTCCGCTACTCCCTGTCTCCCGACAAGGCCCCGCTTCCTCGGGCCACACGCTTCGGCCGCCCTCCGAGGCCGACGCCGTCGTCACGGGGTATACCTGGGTTAAGAGGAGATGAGGTGATGAGGCACTGCTGAGACTTAAGCAGACCCTCCCTCCTCAGCCGTTGCCAAGGGCGACCCAGACAGCACCTTCTAATGGAAGGGGTGAAGGCTTCTTTGCAGAGTCCCGTAATACTTCCAGAGGGCTCACGAGGCTGGTGAGCTGGGTCCCGTGACCGGTCAGCGAGGGGGTTCGGTGTAATACAAGTGGACCGCCTGAAACACATGAAGGACAATGGATGCTTAGAGCTGCACCGGTACCTGACACCCAAGCAACAAATTCTTCTTTCCACCGGTCACCACTCACCTCGCTCATTTAGCCTTGACTGCTGCTATCCGGCTTTACTTCTTCAAAACAGAGACAAAGAACAGTGCCGTCACTTAGCCACCATTTACGCTCGCCCCGCAAACACAAACGTCCGCTGACCTTCCTGCAGGATGCCACTCGCCCGGTATGGGGCGTACTGCCACGGGTTTAAGCCATCCGCCTCTGAAAGAAAGCCATGCGAAAAGTCAAAGTGCTGCAGGAGGACTTAACAGCTCCAGCCATCCCCTGTCAATCTAGGAATACCATCTACAGGCCACACTACAACCTACACTACAAATTTCAAGCCCCCGGGCCTTGTCCTATTATACCTAGAGACCAGAGTACGCAGCAGGGCAGAGCAGCTCTGGGGAAAACACGTGCGGGCACCCGTGACACGGGAGACTAGAAATGAGGGGATGCAACACCGAGACAAAACTCCTGGCAAGAAGAATGACTGCAAGCACATCTAAAGGCTAAGGCAGAAGACACAAGATACCCAAAACAAACCGAATACACAAGCGAAGCAACGCGCACCGGGACTGCTGCGCCGTGCACGCCTCGGCCTTGTCATCCAAAGTTGGACTTGCCATTTATGGGACCGAAGGGGACCCTTCTTGGCTACGCCCATCTCCAAAGCGGACTCAAAATTCCCTCCCGGCGAGCCCCGGCCCCACACCCTGCTCTCGTCCCCTCAACTTATCTCTCGAACATCCGGGGATGTGAATCCCCTCCTCAGGCGCAAAAGAAGGCCGCCTCGCCATCCGGGAAGCTCCTGCCATTGTCGGGCTGTTCTCTCTTCGTCAGCTACAATAAAGAAAACTAAGCAAACATCACGGCACAAACTTAGGGGGCGTCTCAACCAGAACCCGACAATTCCGCTACTCACCGTCTCCCGAGAAGGCCCCGCTTCCTCAGGCCACACGCTTCGGCTGCCCTCCGAGGCCGACGCCGTCGTCACGGGGTATACCTGCATTAAGAGGAGATGAGGTGATCAGGCACTGCTGAGACTCGAGCAGACCCTCCCTCCTCAGCCGTTGCCGAGGGCTACCCAGACAGCACCTTCTAAGGGAAGGGGTGAAGGCTTCTTTGCAGAGTCCCGTAATACTTCCAGAGGGCTCACGAGGCTGGTGAGCTGGGTCCCGTGACCGGTCAGCGAGGGGGTTCGGCGTAATACAAGTGGACCGCCTGAAACACATGAAGGACAATGGATGCTTAGAGCTGCACCGGTACCTGACACCCAAGCAACAAATTCTTCTTTCCACCGGTCACCACTTACCTCGCTCATTTAGCCTTGACTGCTGCTATCCGGCTTTACTTCTTCAAAACAGAGACAAAGAACAGTGCCGTCACTTAGCCACCATTTACGCTCGCCCCGCAAACACAAACGGCCGCTGACCTTCCTGCAGGATGCCACTCGCCCGGTATGGGGCGTACCGCCACGGGTTTAAGCCATCCGCCTCTGAAAGAAAGCCATGCGAAAAGTCAAAGTGCTGCAGGAGGACTTAACAGCTCCAGCCATCCCCTGCCAATCTAGGAATACCATCTACAGGCCACACTACAACCTACACTACAAATTTCAAGCCCCCGGGCCTTGTCCTATTATACCTAGAGGCCAGAGTACGCAGCAGGGCAGAGCAGCTCCGGGGAAAACACGTGCGGGCACCCGTGACACGGGAGACTAGAAATGAGGGGATGCAACACCGAGACAAAACTCCTGGCAAGAAGAATGACTGCAAGCACATCTAAAGGCTAAGGCAGAAGACACAAGATACCCAAAACAAACCGAATACACAAGCAAAGCAACGCGCACCGGGACTGCTGCGCCGTGCACGCCTCGGCCTTGTCATCCAAAGCTGGACTTGCCATTTATGGGACCGAAGGGGACCCTTCTTGGCTACGCCCATCTCCAAAGCGGACTCGAAATTCCCTCCCGGCGAGCCCCGGCCCCACACCCTGCTCTCGTCCCCTCAACTTATCTCTCGGACATCCGGGGATGTGAATCCCCTCCTCAGGCGCAAAAGAAGGCCGCCTCGCCATCCGGGAAGCTCCTGCCGTTGTCGGGCTGTTCTCTCTTCGTCAGCTACAATAAAGAAAACTAAGCAAACATCACGGCACAAACTTAGGGGGCGTCTCAACCAGAACCCGACAATTCCGCTACTCACCGTCTCCCGAGAAGGCCCCGCTTCCTCAGGCCACACGCTTCGGCTGCCCTCCGAGGCCGACGCCGTCGTCACGGGGTATACCTCGGGGTATACCTGCATTAAGAGGAGATGAGGTGATCAGGCACTGCTGAGACTCGAGCAGACCCTCCCTCCTCAGCCGTTGCCGAGGGCTACCCAGACAGCACCTTCTAAGGGAAGGGGTGAAGGCTTCTGTGCAGAGTCCCGTAATACTTCCAGAGGGCTCACGAGGCTGGTGAGCTGGGTCCCGTGACCGGTCAGCGAGGGGGTTCGGCGTAATACAAGTGGACCGCCTGAAACACATGAAGGACAATGGATGCTTAGAGCTGCACCGGTACCTGACACCCAAGCAACAAATTCTTCTTTCCACCGGTCACCACTTACCTCGCTCATTTAGCCTTGACTGCTGCTATCCGGCTTTACTTCTTCAAAACAGAGACAAAGAACAGTGCCGTCACTTAGCCACCATTTACGCTCGCCCCGCAAACACAAACGGCCGCTGACCTTCCTGCAGGATGCCACTCGCCCGGTATGGGGCGTACTGCCACGGGTTTAAGCCGTCCGCCTCTGAAAGAAAGCCATGAGAAAAGTCAAAGTGCTGCAGGAGAATTTAACAGCTCCAGCCATCCCGTGTCAATCTAGGAATACCATCTACAGGCCACACAACAACCTACATTACAAATTTCAAGTCCCCAGGCCATGTCCTATTACACCCATATGCCAGAGGATGCAGCAGGGCAGAGCAGCTCCGGGGAAAACACGTGCGGGCACCCGTGACACAGGAGGTGACAAACGAGGGGACGCGACAAGGAGAGGAAACTCTCGGCGAGAAGAACGATCGTGAGGACCGAGAGAATGTGGAATGAGACGACCTCGGCGGGACTGACGGCTAGCCGATGAGGCTCGAAGAACCCTGGAGGAAGAAGATGCTAACAGAAGGACTTATTCCAAGAACCGCAAAGATGGATGCCCGAGAATCGTACAGGCGGAATCCTCGACCTCTCTTCGCATTCTTACAAGTCCTAATCCGCTATAATGGATCATCGCGGTGCACAGCTGTCAATACAGCTCAGAACGAGACCTGAAAAAACATCTGCTTGGGAGCTTTTAAAGAGAGACAAGATTCTGATGCGCCTCTGAGCTCACGAGCCAGCGGAGGGATGGTACCAGCGCCAGGCCGAGGAACGCCAGAACTACAGACGCTACAAATAACACCCAGGGTTTCTGATTAGCATCTTGAAGACCTAAGGCAAAAGACCTGCAACACAGGTTGCCCAAAAGACACAGAACACACAATAGACAAGTGACACGCACCGGGACTGCTCTGCCCGGCGCACCTCAGCCTTGCGACCGAAAGCGAGACTTGGCCTTTATGGGGCCTAAGGAGCCCTTTCTTAGGTATCCCCACCTCAAAAGCTGACGCAGAATTCCTTCCCTCAACACCCCTCTCGCATCCCCTCTGTGGGTCGTAGCCCTCAACTTATCTATCTCTCAGATGAGTGGGGATGTGAATCCGCCTCAGGGGCAAAAGAAGGCCGCCTCGCCATCCAGGAAACTCCTGCTGTCTCCAGGCTGTTCTCCCTTAGCCCACTACAATAAAGAGAACCAACCAAACGTCAAGGTGTGAACTTAGTGGCACGTCAGCTAAACCTGACAATCCCCCTGCTCACCGTCTCCTAAGGAGGCCTCAGTCCTCGTGCTTCGGCTGTGCTCTGAGGCTGACGCCGTCATCATCGGGTATGACCTGGGTTAAGAGGGGACAAGGTGATGTGGCCCTGCAGAAACTTGAGCCGACCCTCGCTCCTGCTCCCTACCTCCCCGACTCGCCTTAACTCCGCGGCCATTGCCGAAGGCTACCCAGAAAGCACCTTCAAACGGAAAAGGTAAAGGCTTCGTCACACTGTCCCGTAACGCATCCAGGGGACTAGGGAGCGCAGTGAGCCAGGTCCGTCGGCGTGGGGGCTTCAGCGTAATACAAGTGGACTGCCTAAAACACACAAATGGCAATGGATGCATAGAGCTGTACGAGAACTTGGAACCCAAGGAATAACAACCGGTTGTTTCGACCGGTCGCCGCTTACCTGGCTCACTTCACTTTGACTGCTGCTATCCAGCTTTACCTCCTAAAAACAAAGAACAATGCTGTCACTTAGCCACCATTTACGCTCGCCCCGCAAACACAAACGGCCGCTGACCTTCCTGCAGGATGCCACTCGCCCGGTATGGGGCGTACTGCCACGGGTTTAAGCCATCCGCCTCTGAAAGAAAGCCATGCGAAAAGTCAAAGTGCTGCAGGAGGACTTAACCGCTCCAGCCATCCCCTGTCAATCTAGGAATACCATCTACAGGCCACACTACAACCTACACTACAAATTTCAAGCCCCCGGGCCTTGTCCTATTATACCTAGAGGCCAGAGTACGCAGCAGGGCAGAGCAGCTCCGGGGAAAACACGTGCGGGCACCCGTGACACGGGAGACTAGAAATGAGGGGATGCAACACCGAGACAAAACTCCTGGCAAGAAGAATGACTGCAAGCACATCTAAAGGCTAAGGCAGAAGACACAAGATACCCAAAACAAACCGAATACACAAGCAAAGCAACGCGCACCGGGACTGCTGCGCCGTGCACGCCTCGGCCTTGTCATCCAAAGCTGGACTTGCCATTTATGGGACCGAAGGGGACCCTTCTTGGCTACGCCCATCTCCAAAGCGGACTCGAAATTCCCTCCCGGCGAGCCCCGGCCCCACACCCTGCTCTCGTCCCCTCAACTTAACTCTCGGACATCCGGGGATGTGAATCCCCTCCTCAGGCGCAAAAGAAGGCCGCCTCGCCATCCGGGAAGCTCCTGCCGTTGTCGGGCTGTTCTCTCTTCGTCAGCTACAATCAAGAAAACTAAGCAAACATCACGGCACAAACTTAGGGGGCGTCTCAACCAGAACCCGACAATTCCGCTACTCACCGTCTCCCGAGAAGGCCCCGCTTCCTCAGGCCACACGCTTCGGCTGCCCTCCGAGGCCGACGCCGTCGTCACGGGGTATACCTCGGGGTATACCTGCATTAAGAGGAGATGAGGTGATCAGGCACTGCTGAGACTCGAGCAGACCCTCCCTCCTCAGCCGTTGCCGAGGGCTACCCAGACAGCACCTTCTAAGGGAAGGGGTGAAGGCTTCTTTGCAGAGTCCCGTAATACTTCCAGAGGGCTCACGAGGCTGGTGAGCTGGGTCCCGTGACCGGTCAGCGAGGGGGTTCGGCGTAATACAAGTGGACCGCCTGAAACACATGAAGGACAATGGATGCTTAGAGCTGCACCGGTACCTGACACCCAAGCAACAAATTCTTCTTTCCACCGGTCACCACTTACCTCGCTCATTTAGCCTTGACTGCTGCTATCGGGCTTTACTTCTTCAAAGCAGAGACAAAGAACAGTGCCGTCACTTAGCCACCATTTACGCTCGCCCCGCAAACACAAACGGCCGCTGACCTTCCTGCAGGATGCCACTCGCCCGGTATGGGGCGTACTGCCACGGATTTAAGCCATCCGCCTCTGAAAGAAAGCCATGCGAAAAGTCAAAGTGCTGCAGGAGGACTTAACAGCTCCAGCCATCCCCTGTCAATCTAGGAATACCATCTACAGGCCACACTACAACCTACACGACAAATTTCAAGCCCCCGGGCCTTGTCCTATTATACCTAGAGGCCAGAGTACGCAGCAGGGCAGAGCAGCTCCGGGGAAAACACGTGCGGGCACCCGTGACACGGGAGACTAGATATGAGGGGATGCAACACCGAGACAAAACTCCTGGCAAGAAGAATGACTGCAAGCACATCTAAAGGCTAAGGCAGAAGACACAAGATACCCAAAACAAACCGAATACGCAAGCGACGCAACGCGCACCGCAACTGTTGCGCCCTGCACGCCTCGGCCTTGTCATCCAAAGTTGGACTTGCCATTTATGGGACCGAAGGGGACCCTTCTTGGCTACGCCCATCTCCAAAGCGGACTCAAAATTCCCTCCCGGCGAGTCCCGGCCCCACACCCTGCTCTCGTCCCCTCAACTTATCTCTCGGACATCCGGGGATGTGAATCCCCTCCTCAGGCGCAAAAGAAGGCCGCCTCGCC
>JAMPIT010000887.1:600000-808325 GCA_026261815.1 Monarcha castaneiventris obscurior | reverse complement strand
GCAGTGTCCCGTGACCCATCCGGAGGACTAGGGAGCGCGGTGAGCCGGGTCCGTCGGCCGGTCGCCATGGGGGCTTCAGCGTAATACATGCGGACCACCTGGAACACAAAATAGCAATGGATTCTTAGAGCTGTACCAAAGCTTGACACCCGAGGCATAACAACTTTTTCTTTCCGCCGGTAATTGCATACCTCTCTCACTTCACCTGGACTGCTGCTAACCGGGTTTACCTCCTAAAATGAAAGAGCAATGCTGTAACGCAGCCACCATTTACACTTGCCCCGC
Source organism: Monarcha castaneiventris obscurior (assembly GCA_026261815.1). Lineage (NCBI taxonomy): Eukaryota > Metazoa > Chordata > Aves > Passeriformes > Monarchidae > Monarcha > Monarcha castaneiventris. The sequence goes on along the minus strand of JAMPIT010000887.1, from coordinate 808,040 downwards.
CAAGACAAACAGCAACCGACCTTCCTGCGGGAACTCCCTCACCCGGTGTGGAGCACTGCGTCGTGGATTTAATCCGTCTGCGTCTGCAAGAAAGTCACGACAGAAGTCAAAGTGCTGCAGGAGAACTTTACAGCTCCAGCTACCTTCTGACCATCTAGGAATACCATGTACAGTCCACACCACACCCTACATTACACATTTCTAGTCCCCGGCCTTGTCTTAATTTAGCTAGAGGCCATACTTTGCAGCAGGGCAGAGTAGCTCCAGACCAAACCCACGCAGGCACCCGTGATACAGGAGATGACAAGCCAGGGGACGCAACGAGGACAGAAAACTCTGGGCAAGAAGAAGGACCGCAAGCACATCGAAGGGCTGAGGCAGAACACATGTGACGTCCGAAAGAGAGGCAACACAAGAGGGACAAGCGACACCGCATGTGCTGGGACTTCTCTGCGCTGCACGCTGTGGCATTGTGATCGAAAGCCAGACTTTCGCTTTATGTGGCCTAAGGGGAGCCTGGTTGGGTATCCTCGCCTCCAAAGCCGACTCAAAAATCCCTCCTGACAAGCCCCGACCCCGCTTTCATCCCCTCGACTTATCTTTTGGACGTCCGGGAAGGGGAAACCTCCTCGGGCGCAAAAGGAGGCCGCCTTGCCGTACGGGAAGCTGCTGCCGTCGCCCAGCCGTTCTCTCTTAGTCGGCTACAAGAAAGAACACCAAGCAAACATCACAGCACAAACTTAGGGGCACCTCAACCACAACCTGACACTTCTGCTACTCACTGTTTCCTGAGAAGGCCCCGGTCTTCAGGCTGCACGCTTTGGCCGCCCTCCCGGGGCGACGCCGTCAACACGAGGTATACCTAGGTTAAGAGGACAATGAGGTGATGCGGCATTGTGGAAACTGGAGCGGGCCATCTCTCCTCCTCAACCCGCCCCAATTCCTTGGCCGTTGCCGAAGCCCACCCGGACAGCACCTTCGAATGGAAAAGGTGAAGGCTTCATCGCAGAGTCCCTTCGCAGATCCGGAAGGCTCGGGAGGGCGGTGAGCCAGGTCCATCGGCCAGGGGCTTCTGCGTAATACAAGCGGACCGCCTGAAACACAAAATAACAACAGATGCTTAGAGCTGTACCGGAGCTTGACACCCGAGCAATAACAACTTTTCTTTCCACCGGTCACCACCTACCTCGCTCGCTTCACCTTGACTGCTGCTATCTGGCTTTACCTCCTAAAAACAGAGGGTTAGACGTTGCTGTCACAGAACCACCATTTACGCTCGCCCCGCAAAGACAACGGGTGACCGACCTTCTTGCGGGAACCCCATCACCCTGTGTGGAGTGCTCCGTGACAGTTTTACATCATCTGCATCTGAACGAAAGTCGGGACAAAAGGCAACGTTCTGCAGGAGAACTTAATTGCTCCAGCCATCTTGTGTCAATCTAGGAATTCTATCTAGTGACCAAACTACAACCTAGCTACCACTTTACATTACCTTTTCTCAAGTTCTCAGTTCTCAAAGCAATGGTCTAGCATCCAGCAACAGCATGCATTGACACAAATGGCCAGAAAATTGCGAGACACCGCCATATTGCTCCCACCGAACTCTGCCATGGTTGCTCTGTCCAAGGTGTGCCTGGGATGGCTATGCAAGACTAAAGCTTACCTCTAAATTTTTTATTCTATTCCACCTACTGCCCCCCCCGCCCCCCCCACTCTATTCCACAGGGCAGAGCAGTTCCAGGCTTAGTACAAACAACACATTCTGCTACAAACAGCATGACACAAGGCTGGTAGAGAAAGCTCTAGGGGCAAAAAAGGATGGCAAGGACCGAGACAGTGCCCAAAGAAACAACCAATGGCACAGCCACAGCAGACGAAAAAGGCCCTAAGGAGCGGAAAAAAGACTTGAACTGAGTGACCCCTTATAAGAATTGTCAGTCACGACAATCAAAACACCTGTAAGACAATGCTGTGTTTCGAATGCTCCTAGTGTCCTTACAAGCCCCAGAACCTTACAACTCACAGGTGGAAATAACAGATGGCAACACAGCTGGGAACAAGGCCTCAAGACATCCGACTCGACACTTCCAAGATGTAATTGCAAGATACAGCCCAGCCCACCGGTAAAAGAACTAACTACATGGGCGTGGTGCCAAAAAGCTTGAACACCCGAAAACCTAGAGATAATGAACTACGGTATTGATAAGATGCTCAAGGGGAAAAGGCAGAGATAACTGAACCGAGGGATCCCAAAGACACGCTAGACAACATGACACATTCGACAACACGAGACAGATGGGAGCTGCTCTGCACTGCACACCCTACGGTTGCAATCAAAAGTAGAGCCTCTGCCCTTAGCTATTCTAAGAGGCACCTTACCGAACATCCCTTACCCCTGTGCTACGTATTAAATGTCTCCCAGGAATTTCCACCCCGCTATCACCCCACCTCCGAGTCAAAGCCCCCGACTTATCTTTCAGCTGACTGGCAACGTGAATCCCCTCTGGACGCAAAATGACTCCTCGGCCGTCTCAAAGGCCCTGTGATAGCCGGGTCAGCCTCTCAGTCAGCTAAAATAAAGAAAACCAAAACCATTGTGCAAGCTTAGGGGCATACGGGCCAAATCCCAGCAATTCTGCTACTCACTCTCTCCTAAGTGCACCTAGGCCCTCGTGTCTCCAACTTTGTCCCAAGTTAAAAGCTGTGGCCATTATTTCAATGGACACCCGGGTCAGCAAGGGACAAAGTTACACGGTGCTTTTGCGAACGAGCTGGATTCATTCGTGTGCTTTAAGGCATGTAAATGCATCTGCTGTACTTGAGAAAAAGCCTGAGGGAACCCCAAATGGACACCATCTTCCAGCATGTGGCTTTCAAAAGTCCCCCCAGCACTTCCTACACTGGTTACCCTGTTCGCTCTCCCTCTCCTGGGCACGCTCTTACCTATTGGAAGGCTCAATTTCAGTTATCATCTTGGGCACTGAGCAAGCCCTTTTTGCGACAAGATGAACGTGCTGAAAAAATCTGAAGCTCCATACTTGATAAAATCTGGAAATTACAATGTTCCAAAAGAAAAACAAGAGCAAAAACCAAAGCTACAAATTCACCTTATCACCCCTAAACACTCAACCCAAAATCATGAGCTTAAATATCTCCTATGTTTCACACTATCTTCTTCCTGGTGGTTTCTAAGCTGCTGTTTTCTTAGCAACCAAAGGCATCTACTGGGAAAAAAAGCTGAGATAAGCTGCAAGACTCCCATCACAGAAATAAGGGAAGAGCTCTTACCTTACTGAATCCCAAGAAGGAAATGAATGGCTTTGCCAAGGGCTGACCTTAATATACCTCTGGCTGGGCCCGCCTCTCATTCCCACAATGCCCTGGAAAAGGGAGGTGGCAAATACCACAGGGTATAAAAGCCCTAAAAGGAGCTGTAGCTTCTTGTTTCTCCTGGCCTGAATGTGAGGTGAGTAAAGGGCTGGATAGAGGGAAAACTTCTTCAGGGAAATGATAGCACTTCCTTTTTTATTGCAACTGTATCAAGTGAAAGGGCACAGATTAGGTAAGGAATGAGACTTCATGTTTTGGTAACATAGATAGGGGATTGGTATAGCTAGTTGTTACTTTGCATAATTGTCCCTTGGTAATTGTGGAATAGTATTCCACATGTGATTAAGCAGGGTGGAAAGGAATGCTAGTTATATGAATGCCTTTACTCACTTCAAATTTACATCAGGTAAGCCAGCTGGTTGCAGCTGATTTGAGAGGTTTTATTCCTTTTGTTTTTTTGCTTCCTTCATTTTCCAGAGCACTGTAGACAGGAGAGGGGCAGAGCCAGCCAGGGGGTATTGCAATCCCAGCCTTTGGCAAAGGCCTTCATTCCCTTTCTGGGATGAACAGGTGAAAGAGCTTTTTTCTTATTTCAATGAAGTGGGTTTTCAGCATACCTCAGCTTGTTTCAGTGGGTGCTTTTGGCATCTAAATCAGCAGAGGCAGTGAAGAAGGTAGTGTTGAGCTGATGCCTTAGGTTTTAACTTCTAGGTTTTTCAAATTCTGTACTGTTTAGAGTGTAACTCTGAAGTTCCTTGTAGTCTGTAATTTCTGCTCTCTTGTGCAAGGTAGACATAACAAAGCCTCTCCAGGCTTTGTCTTCAAGGACAACCAGGCTGTTCTAGGCCCAAAATATGTAATCCGAAGACTTTAAGGGGGGGAGTAAGCTGAGGGGAATTACATCATTGAACTGGGGCTTTAATTGGTGAATTAACCATCATCTGCGAAGGAACCAAATCTATAAAAGTGTGAAGAACTCGTAACCTGTAGTCCACCTTTGGGTCCATTTTTTTTGGAAGCAGCCTCTGGCTCCCCTAGGGTGTACCTTGAAGGCCCTTCAAATAAATACCTATCTTTATTCTCTTACTCTTGTCTAGTCTCTGTTTCTAGGTGGCTGGAGAAGGCATCAGGTCTTTGGCACCACCAGAAGGGGCAACAATGCTTCCAAAAATCCTCTGGGACTTAGGAAGGTCCAGCTCAGGTTCCCCCCCGCCACCCGGGAGGGGCAGTTGCTACAGTCCAGGAGACAGAAGAGAAGCTCCAAGAGCCCAGGAAACTCTCCAGACCCAGCAGAGAGGCATGTGAGTAATTGAATAATGGTGGTATTCTGTTAGCACCTGGGTTGGTGTTAAGAGATCTCTTACAGTTTGTTTAGGGACTCGGAAGAGTCTGGGGGGTGTTTAATTTGGTGTTTCCTCCTTTTGTTAGCTTGGCAGCTTGTGAGAGCTTGTCAGGGAGTTCATGTGAGTTCCAGGGAATTTAATTTTCCCTCTGTTGGTCCATTGCTAGCTAGTGTCCAGCCACCACCTTCTGGCACACAGCCAGGTGGTGCAGCAGCTTGGAGGCTTGGAATGTGCTTCAAGCCCCAGTTTGAATTCCCGGGGTTTTGGGTTTGAATCCTGCTTTCTTTAGTTTCCTCTTTTTGCTTTATAGAGTGCTTTAGATAGGTTTGCTTTATTTCTGTGAATTTCTGTTTGTAGGCATAATACTATGGGCTGTAATATTTCTTGTATGGAGAATGATATACTGCAGGGCTGCCCTTTGAGGCATGCCCTGGAAGAATGGGGAAAGTTAACTGGTGGAGATAAAGCCCTTACAAAAGCGGAATTAATTCAGCTTTCTACAGTGATCTGGCCAGTTTTTCAGTTAGATAACCAGCAAAGGTGGCCCCAGTTTGGCAGCCTAGATGAAAAATTAATATCGAGTTTAATATCAGGCCTCCAAAACCACCACTGCTTCTTAGAAATTGAGTATGCAAGACTCTTTTTAGTTATAGCCCAGATACAAGAAACCAAACAAGGGCATAATACTGCTTTTGAGTAAGAGAAAAGGGAAAAAGTTTAAGAAGTCTATGTCGGACTCGACAAGGGGGGAGGATGTGGAGATGGATCTGACAACTCCTGCCTTAAGAATGGGTGCCCCTCCTCCTCCCCCCTCTCAGCCGACGCGGGCCCCGGGGGTGGGATGGAGAAGTAGCTTTAGTTGGGTTCCGACCGGTGAAACAGGAGAAGGGGGAGGTGGATTGGCAGTCCCCGCCGCCTCCCGTGGACCCGGGAGACTTCCCGGCCGCGACTCGGGCTCCGGAAAGGCCACCGAAAAGCGAGGAGGTACTGAGGTGGGGGGACAGCGAGCGTGTGCAGCCTACGGCACCGCCCTTAGAGGCAGAACCGGGAAACAGGGCTTTCCACCGGGAGAGCAGGGAGGGAACCTCCCGCAGGAGGGGTGGTGTTCCTCCCTCTCCCCGGCCTCGGAGTCTCCGTGGCAACGCCGCGCGCCGAGCGGCTGGCTCAGAGGATGACGTCATTGAAGGGAAATTGAGTTACGAAACTCTGCATGTTATAGGGGCAACAGGGGTAACTGAAATACGGCCTTTCTTCTGACCTTTGAAACTCAAACTAGCGAAGCACTGGGTAACTCATCAATTCCTTTATATGCCTAACCCCCCTTAAACCATTGCTGGGGAGAGATTTGTTAGAGAAATTGGAGGCTGCAATCAAATTCTAAAAAGGGAAAGGCGTACGAGGTATAATTCCAGAAACTAAATTTGTCGAAGTTCCTGCACTTTTTATACAGGACAGACCTGGTGAAATCCCTGCTGAAACTGAAAAAGCTGTCAATCCCATTGTGTGGGCCAGTGATGTTCCAGGAAGATCCAAACAGATAGAACCAGTGAGCATTGCACTCAAACCAGGAGCCATCCCGGTAAGGCAAAACCAATATCCTTTAAAATTAGAAGGTCGTAGAGGATTGGCACCTGTAATTGGAAAATTCCTCTATGATGGATTATTAGTGCGATGTGAATCCAGGTGTAACACACTGGATCCTTTCAGTGAAGAAAGCTGATGGTAAGAGTTACAGATTAGTGCAGGATTTAAGAGCTATTAACAAAATTACAGAGGACATACACCCAGTGGTTGCCAATCCATACACACTTTTGACCACACTGACAGATGAATTAGGGTGGTTCACTGTTGTGGACCTGGAAGATGCCTTTTTCTGCATCCCTGTACATAAAACCAGCCAGGAACTTTTTGCTTTTGAGTGGGAGAACCCCGAGACAGGGAGGAAGAGCTAGCTGACCTAGACTGTCCTCCCTCAGGGTTTCAAAAACAGCCCGACAATATTTGGAAACCAGCTAGCAAAGGAATTAGAAGATTGGAGAAGGCCAGAGCCAGGAGGGGTTATCCTTCAATATGTTTATGACATCTTGATTGCAGCTAAAACCAGAGATGACTGTATTCAATTCACTGTAAGCTTGTTAAACTTTTTGGGACAGAGTGGATACAGAGTTTCCAAAGACAAAGCACAGATCGCCAAGAAAGCAGTAGCTGGCTTGGGACTTGAGATCTTCCATGGACATCGACAACTCAGCAGAGAACGGAGAGAAGCCATCTGCCGACTTCCAGAGCCCCACACTGTAAGAGAGATGCAAGCTTTTCTGGGGATGGTAGGTTGGTGTCGGTTGGGGATAGCAAATCATGGGTTGTTGGTGAAACCCTTGTACGGAGCAATAAAAGCAGCTGAAAATGGCATTATAATTTGGACTGAAAGCACAAGGGCTGCATTTAAACAGCTGAAACACTCTCTAATGTCAGCTCCAGCACTGGCCTTACCAGACTTGACTAAGCCTTTTGAACTTTTTACACATGAGAGACTTAATGTGGTACTGGGCATACTAGCACAGCGCCTCGGAAGCCAATGGAGGGCTGTGGCCTATTTTTCCAAACAGCTAGACAATGTTAGCCAAGGGTGGCCTGGGTGTTTGAAGGATGACTACTGTCATCCCGGTTCAAGAGGCGTGGAAACTCACCCTTGGACAACACAGTGTAGTCTATGTGCCACATGCAGTAGCAGCAGTACTGGAACAGAAAGGAGGACATTGGCTGTCTGGCAATCGAATGCTTAGATACTAGTCACTGCTGTTAGAACAGGATGATGTTACCTGAAAAAAACTTCTGTTGTTAACCCTGCCATGTTTCTGTCCTCTACCTTAACTGACGATGTGCCTGAGCACGACTGTTTGCAGACAATCAAGGAGGTCTATTTCTGCAGACCAGACCTAAAGGACGTGCCCCTAGAAAATCCAGACCGGGAGCTGTTTACAGACCGGAGCAGCTTCATGAGAAATGGTAAACAAATGACAGGTTATGTAGTATAACCACCCAGGGCAAGGTGATCGAGGCGAAGGCCCTGCTAGCAGATGTGGCATCACAGAAGGCTGAACTGATTGCCCTGATGAGGGCCCTAGACCTGAGCGAAGGAAAGAAGGTAAATATATGGACTGACTCTAAATACGCATTTAGTGTTGTCCACACCCATGGAGCCATCTGGAAGGAGAGGGAACTGTTGAACCCTCAAGGTAACCAGATCAAACACGCTGAACAAATCCTTGCCCTCTTAAAGAGCATCAGAAAACCCACAGAAGTGGCTATCATGCATTGTAAGGGTCACCAGAAGGGGAAAACCACTCCAGAGTTGGGAGATTGCTTTGCTGACAAAACAGCAAGAGGGGCTGCAGAAAAAAGGTATTCCTGCAGTCGCTCCAGAAAAAAATATCAATTTGTCAGGGCTCACCCCAAAATATGATCAGGCAGACCACAAGTTGAACAAATTTTTTAAGGCTGAGATCACAGAGAATGGATGGGTGGTTACACCTACAAATCAGGTTGTAGTCCCACCTCTAATCCTCCGAGAGCTGGCTCAAAGAGAACATGAAAGCACACATTTCGGGGCTGAAAACCTTTTAAAACACCTAAAAAAGGTAGTAATAGGAAAGGGAATGGCAGATATTGCACAATCAGTAGTGAGCAAGTGTGAAATCTGCTACAGAAATAATCCTGACTCCAGGAAAAGAGTTGTGTTAGGAGTAACAAAGGCAGGGGCTCTTCCTGGAGATTACTGGCAAATAGACTTTGCTGAGTTACCACGCAATGAGGGATACAGGTACATACTGGTATTGGTTGACACCTTCAGTGGATGGCCTGAAGCTTACCCCTGTCGCACTAACACAGCCAAAGAGGTGGTGAAAGTTTTGCTTAATCATCTAATACCAAGGTTTGGGGTTCCTTTGGGTATGTCTTTGGATAGGGGACCACATTTTGTTGCAAATGTGATTCAAGAAGTAAGCTGGGTTTTAGGAACTGTTCGGATCTGCACACACCTTACAGACCCCAAGCAAGTGATAAGGTGGAACACACGAATGGGACCCTTAAGGCACAAATTAGCAAAATTAGCAAAAAAAGACCAGGAAGTGTGCCAGTGGAAGAATTAAAAGCTATAACACTGGTAGTAAAAAGGAAGACAAAGACTGCATGGCTGATTTTGTATGATTATCTGGGCTGGTGCCACATGATGATTGTATCGGTTGATGTTTGATTGGCAAGTGTATGAAAAAAGAAGGTTATGCAAGAAAAAGCTTAAATGGTTGTGTTTGCGGACTCAATTCTGATCCATAAAAGTTGAGTTAAAAATGACGCAAAAAACCCAGACCTTGCAAGCCTATTGTAACAACAAAATGGATCCGCAGACAAAAATCAGAAAGATAAAAAGTCATCCACAACACTGATATCCATCTGGTAAATGATTGCATTATAAGTTAAGCCATACCTATTATTGCAGCACAAAGCAAAGGCTAACCATTGACCAAAAAGGCGTGTAAAATACATCTCTACAGTGCTCCCAGCACCAGCTGCAACTTCGGTAAAACCATCCAAACCTAGCACCAGCCTACATAACAAAAGATAACAAAACACTCTGGTCAGCTTGGCAAATAAGCTGTATTGAACCTCTAAACCATCTACCAGTTCCAAGCGATTACCACTAAATGCAGGCATGCTGATACAAAGCCTACTATTTCGAGACGCAGCGACCGGTTTTCCAGTCCCCCTGTACAAAGCGACACTCTTGCCTCTGTGCGAGCTCAGCTTTGCCCTGAAACAAAGCAAATTTCTCACGGAAGCCTCGCAAATCTCGCCTGCACCGCCCCCGTCTGACAGCAGCGAGCGCAGCGCTGCGTTTGCGGCTCGAGGCCAGAGATGGAAGTGCTGCCGCAGCTCTGCGGGGGAAACGCGTCTATTGTTGTTCTCATTTCTCCAATAACCTAGAACGGCGAAGTACACCCTCACTGGACAAAAGCTAGGTGTGCATCCGAACGTGGAACAACTAACCGCTCGAGCAACAGCGGAAGGACTGCTCGCTACCCACACGACTGCAAAAAGCTCTGAAAGTCCTGGACTCCCGCAAAATAATGAAGCCCTGCTCCGGACCCGGAAAAGCAATACTGGACTGCACAGTAACTAATGAACCTGCTGTGACCAGAAATGGTAATTATGGTGATGCCATGATGAATTTTGTCTTTTCTTTTATACCCCGGTTATACCTTTCTGCAACTTCTGTATTCTTGATGCTTTTTTGCCTACCTTCTTGGACTTGTTTGTTAAGCTAAGAGACTAAACATTTTAGAGGCTTCATAGTTAGGGTGCCAGGGTGCCCAGACCCCAAGGTGCTCTCCAGATCACATTTTTTAAACTAAGATAGAACCATCCAGGGGAAGGTTCCTTGGGAGGGGGGGCTCATTTGAGCCTCTCATTGGGGAATATTTGATAGATATGCTAATTAGTAAGACCTAGAATGTAAGATCAGATCTAGAAGAGAGGGACTTTGCAGTGGGGATGCTGGGGTGCACAGAGGTGTATTCGACCTGTTCGTGGTGCACCTAAGGATCCTTACAACAAATACCAAGGTAAAACCCTTTTTCCCCTTCTAACTGTGTTCGCCTCTTGATTTTTAAGACCAGGAAAGGCATCGTGGTATCGTCTACATTTTGATGCTTACAAATCAATGTTTGCAACAACGCAGCACAGCTGATCAGCCACCCCAACAAAAACTAACAATGCTGATCTTCCTAAACACACACACAGAGCGCAAATGTTACCTGACCCTTGGAAAGGGAAGCTCACGTATAAAGCTAATGTCAACTGTGACAGTGATAACAAAGTGCAATTACTAGGTTGTTCTCAGTCCTCTATAGATATTTTATTAAAGCATGCAAATAGTGAGACCTCCATCCCAAACAGATTCTCTAAAATCTCACTCCAGACAAGGTGATACGCCTTCCTAGAAGGAGAGACAACCCAAGCCTCCATAAAGTAACAAAACCTGAGGATACAATCAGTGCCTTAAAAACAAAATTTGTCGGCCTTTCAGAGGTAATTGAACAAAATCAAATAGGCTTTGGATTTACTTTTGGCTTCCACAATTACCAACAACAATTGCTGTGTATACATAGATCAAACCCTGAAAATACAAACTGACCTGAAAGAAGTTAAAAAGGACACTAGAATCTTTTGCGAAATGCAAAAGAATCAAGAAAATATCTTGAATGAGATGATCTCATGAACTCCAAATTTAAATATGGGCATGAAAAAATTAATTGGTATAATTACCACACACTGACATTTATGCTGGATACCTAAATAGTATTCCAAACGTACAAAATTAGATTTAACAAAATGTGTAAATCTGGCAGTAACCATTTTCTCTAAAAACCTCAAGACAATATATTTAACCTTATCCACATAGCATTAAAACCTTATTTAGCACTACTAAAGTACCAAATGATTTAATAGTTTTACTTATGTTGATTGATATTTGTATATGCTTTGGAGTTTCTACCATCACTATCACTTTAAAATGCTTGCATCTTCACTCTGATTGTCACAGTGGGTGAGAAAGATTTCACCCTAAATATGACTTAAAATTCTCATATGATTATAAAAACAATGTTTACCTCTTCCTACCTCTTCAAGGTAAAACATATGTAGGCAAAAACAATTAAGCTTTATTACATCCTTCGTTCCCCTGAGACAATCAAACCGTTATGTCATATAAATATATTTGCTTAGATTATTGTAGACTTGTCTAATACTTAATACATTAAGCAAAGCTGAACTTCGCTGAAGGACACTGAACCAAGAAGCATAAAGAGAAATGAAATGGGTCACCGACCATCCACTGAACTGCTTCAATCGCTACAGCTGAAAAACCTCTTCTTTGTTCCTGGTCTGCATCTCGTCCTCCCACGATCTCAAGATTCAAGGGGTGGGGGAACAACCTACCCTACATGGACTAATAATTGGGTTGTCCTTAACTACCATGTACACTCCAATACCACGCCTTACACAGATGTGTGTGACACAAGCCGAAGAAACAACAGCTGCTTCTTATCAACGCTAATGCAACACATTTTGAAGAAATACTACAGCCTAGGGAAACAACGTGTATCAAAATACTTAATGATGGCACACACGTGCAAGAAAGTGGACACTTTTAGAGCATGGAGGCAAGCAAAGCATCTCGCTGTTCCTACCCCTCCTGTCCCTCACACCCTGCTCTGTCGTGTCCTACGCTACCACACGACAGACTGCCGGGAGCGAGATTCATCCCCGAGAACCATCACACCGATAGCCTTGAACATTCCAACTTCAGCGCCAATTGTAGGAACCTCCTGCATTCCAATGCCTAGCACAGCAACAAGACAAAGTCCTCACCCGCCCTGGATGTTCAAAACAATCGAGTGCAAGGTTTAAACAAGCCTCGTGGGTTGAGGGCCACCGTCTGCTCAAAAAGCCCAACTCCGCATCCAGATGATACGAACACCACAAATGCATCAATGAACGGCAGATGCACGGGACACTGGCAGCTTGGACCTGCGACTAACTCCGCCCCTGCCGCTGGATTGACACGACAATGGAAAACCGGGAGCCCGAAGGTCTCACGAGAGAGTGCAAAGCATATCGAACGCCGCTTCCTAGCAGGCACCCAGGTCATTATTCAAAGGCGCGGCTCAGTTAAAGAGCAATGCCGACAAAGCCCCCAGACAAAAAAGCCTGCGGTGTCGGGTTTTTTTTCCTTTCTTCCTTTCAGCGACTTTTGCGAGCGAGCTCTGAAGCTGCCGAGCCACGAGTGTCCCCCACCCAGCGCCCCGTGCCGGGACTCGCTCCGGGCCGGCGCCGTCCCACGGAGCGAGGGGAGCGGGGCGGCCACGCGAGCCGCGGCAGCGGCGGCGCTCGGCGCCCGGGGCCGGCCCCGCGCTCCCGGAACCGGGCGGAGCGCGGCTCCCGGCAGGGAAGCGGCTCCTCCGGCGGGCGGTGGCGGCCCCGCTCCGGGAGACCCCCACCCGCCCCCGGCGCTGCCGAGCGGCGCCGGCACCGGCCCGAGGGAGACCCGGCGGCGCCCGAGCCCCGCGGGCGAAGCGGGCGGGACGGGCGGCAGCGGCGCGGCTCCAGCCGCATCTCCCGCCCGCCGGCCCGGCAGCGCTCGCCTCGGCTCCGCACGCCTCTGCCCCGTCGGGCCCCGTCAGCAGCCCGGCCCCGAAATCCCCGTTCCCCCTGAGAAAATCCCCAGGGACCAGGAGCGCTCCCGCCAAAGACATTCGGTGCCGGGGCGCGGGCAGAAGCGCCCTCAAATGCAGCCGCACGCCCCGATTTAAACCCTTCAAATGCTGGAAAAGCTGGAGTTTCCTTCGATTTAACCCCTGGAACTGAGGCAGCAGGGGGTGTTTATCTCCATTTAAACCAGTAGAGTGGCAAATAAAGGGGTTCTCCCCTTCAACTTAGTTTTGTGTCTATTAAATAAATCATTCATTCTATAATAGATCGAAACAGCCATTATTAAAGGACTTGGGAACGAGAGTGGGTCTTGGCGTGCTGGCCACCTCCGTAACGCCACTGCCTGCTGCCAGAGGCTGGGGCAAAAGGCAGGGACTTATTTAATCCCGCATCATCCATTCATAACGTTTTGGCATAGTCGGCAGGATGATGGCAAATCAATCAGAAAATCAGACTAAAGACTTGGCAGATGGTTTACGGTGGCACGGTGTTAATCCCCTTCCAGGACACCGCTGGTTTGAGTGGGAGAAAATAAAAAAAAACCACATAAATGGACAGCGGGAATCGGTGACAGATAAAAATGGAGAAGATACAATTTCTGGTGCTCTCGCATTATACTTAAAATCTGCTGGCCAATGGCGAGAACAAACGATAAGAGGACATGACAAATATCAGTTAAAGTGTTTGATTGGCAAGTGTACGAAAAAGAGAAGGTTATGCAAGAAAAAGCTTAAATGGTTGTCTTTGCAGACTCAGTTCTGATCCATGAAAGTTGAGTTAAAAATGACGCAAAAAACCCAGACCTTACAAGCCTATTGTAACAACAAAAATGGATCCGCAGACAAAAATCAGAAAGATAAAAAGTAATCCACAACACTGATATCAATCTGGTAAACGACTGCATTATAAGTTAAGCCATACCTATTATTGCAGCACAAAGCAAAGACTAACCATTGACCAACAAGGTGTGTAAAATACATCTCTACAGTGCTCCCAGCGCCAGCTGCAACTGCGATAAAACCACCCAAACCTAGCACCAGCCTACGTATCAAAAGATAACAGAACACTCTGGTCAGCTTGGCAAATAAGCTGTATTGAACCTCTAAACCACCTACCAGTTCCAAGCGATTACCACTAAATGCAGGCATGCTGATACAAAGCCTACTATTTCGAGACGCAGCGACTGGTTTTCCAGTCCCCCTGTACAAAGCGACAGCCTTGCCTCTGTGCGAGCTCAGCTTTGCCCTGAAACAAAGCAAATTTCTCACGGAAGCCTCGCAAGTCTCGCCTGCACCGCCCCCGTCTGACAGCAGCGAGCGCAGCGCTGCGTTTGCGGCTGGAGGCCAGAGATGGAAGTGCTGCCGCAGCTCTCCGGGGGAAACGCGTCTATTGTTGCTTCAGTTCTGTTGTTCTCATTTCTCCAATAACCTAGAACGGCGAAGTACACCCTCACTGGACAAAAGCTAGGTGTGCATCCGAACGTGGAACAAGTAACCGCTCGAGCAACAGTGGAAGGACTGCTCGCTACCCACACGACTGCGAAAAGCACTGAAAGTCCTGGACTCCCGCAAAATAATGAAGCCCCGCTCCGGACCCGGAAAAGCAATACTGGACTGCACAGTAATTAATGAACCTGCTGTGACCAGAAATGGTAATTATGGTGATGCCACGATGAATTTTGTCTTTTCTTTTATGCCCCGGTTATACCTTTCTGCAACTTCTGTATTCTTGGTGCTTTTTTGCCTACCTTCTTGGACTTGTTTGTTAAGCTAAGAGACTAAACATTTTAGAGGCTTCATAGTTAGGGTGCCCAGACCCCAAGGTCCTCTCCAGAGCACATTTTTTAAACTAAGATAGAACCATCCAGGGGAAGGTTCCTTGGGAGCGGGGGCTCATTTGAGCCTCTCATTGGGGAATAGTTGATAGATATGCTATTTAGTAAGACCTAGAATGTAAGATCAGATCTAGAAGAGAGGGACTTTGCAGTGGGGATGCTGGGGTGCACAGAGGTGTATTCGACCTGTTCGTGGTGCACCTAAGGATCCTTACAACAAATACCAAGGTAAAACCCTTTTTCCCCTTCTAACTGTGTTCGCCTCTTGATTTTTAAGACCAGGAAAGGCATCGTGGTATCGTCTACATTTTGATGCTTACAAATCAATGTTTGCAACAACGCAGCACAGCTGATCAGCCACCCCAACAAAAACTAACAATGCTGATCTTCCTGAACACACACACACAGAGCAAATGTTACCTGACCCTTGGAAAGGGAAGCTCATGTATAAAGCTAATGTCAACTGTGGCAGTGATAACAAAGTGCAATTACTAGGTTGTTCTCAGTCCTCTATAGATATTTTATTAAAGCATGCAAATAGTGAGACCTCCATCCCAAACAGATTCTCTAAAATCTCACTCCAGACAAGGTGATACGCCTTCCTAGAAGGAGAGACAACCCAAGCCTCCATAAAGTAACAAAACCTGAGGATACAATCAGTGCCTTAAAAACAAAATTTGTCGGCCTTTCAGAGGTAATTGAACAAAATCAAATAGGCTTTGGATTTACTTTTGGCTTCCACAATTACCAACAACAATTGCTGTGTATACATAGATCAAACCCTGAAAATACAAACTGACCTGAAAGAAGTTAAAAAGGACACTAGAATCTTTTGCGAAATGCAAAAGAATCAAGAAAATATCTTGAATGAGATGATCTCATGAACTCCAAATTTAAATATGGGCATGAAAAAATTAATTGGTATAATTACCACACACTAACATTTATGCTGGATACCTAAATAGTATTCCAAACGTACAAAATTAGATTTAACAAAATGTGTAAATCTGGCAGTAACCATTTTCTCTAAAAACCTCAAGACAATATATTTAACCTTATCCACATAGCATTAAAACCTTATTTAGCACTACTAAAGTACCAAATGATTTAATAGTTTTACTTATGTTGATTGATATTTGTATATGCTTTGGAGTTTCTACCATCACTATCACTTTAAAATGCTTGCATCTTCACTCTGATTGTCACAGTGGGTGAGAAAGATTTCACCCTAAATACGACTTAAAATTCTCATATGATTATAAAAACAATGTTTACCTCTTCCTACCTCTTCAAGGTAAAACATATGTAGGCAAAAACAATTAAGCTTTATTACATCCTTCGTTCCCCTGAGACAATCAAACCGTTATGTCATATAAATATATTTGCTTAGATTATTGTAGACTTGTCTAATACTTAATACATTAAGCAAAGCTGAACTTCGCTGAAGGACACTGAACCAAGAAGCATAAAGAGAAATGAAATGGGTCACCGGCCATCCACTGAACTGCTTCAATCGCTACAGCTGAAAAACCTCTTCTTTGTTCCTGGTCTGCATCTCGTCCTCCCACGATCTCAAGATTCAAGGGGTGGGGGAACAACCTACCCTACATGGACTAATAATTGGGTTGTCCTTAACTACCATGTACACTCCGATACCACGCCTTACACAGATGTGTGTGACACAAGCCGAAGAAACAACAGCTGCTTCTTATCAACGCTAATGCAACACATTTTGAAGAAATACTACAGCCTAGGGAAACAACGTGTATCAAAATACTTAATGATGGCACACACGTGCAAGAAAGTGGACACTTTTAGAGCATGGAGGCAAGCAAAGCATCTCGCTGTTCCTACCCCTCCTGTCCCTCACACCCTGCTCTGTCGTGTCCTACGCTACCACACGACAGACTGCCGGGAGCGAGATTCATCCCCGAGAACCATCACACCGATAGCCTTGAACATTCCAACTTCAGCGCCAATTGTAGGAACCTCCTGCATTCCAATGCCTAGCACAGCAACAAGACAAAGTCCTCACCCGCCCTGGATGTTCAAAACAATCGAGTGCAAGGTTTAAACAAGCCTCGTGGGTTGAGGGCCACCGTCTGCTCAAAAAGCCCAACTCCGCATCCAGATGATACGAACACCACAAATGCATCAATGAACGGCAGATGCACGGGACACTGGCAGCTTGGACCTGCGACTAACTCCGCCCCTGCCGCTGGATTGACACGACAATGGAAAACCGGGAGCCCGAAGGTCTCACGAGAGAGTGCAAAGCATATCGAACGCCGCTTCCTAGCAGGCACCCAGGTCATTATTCAAAGGCGCGGCTCAGTTAAAGAGCAATGCCGACAAAGCCCCCAGACAAAAAAGCCTGCGGTGTCGGGGTTTTTTTCCTTTCTTCCTTTCAGCGACTTTTGCGAGCGAGCTCTGAAGCTGCCGAGCCACGAGTGTCCCCCACCCAGCGCCCCGTGCCGGGACTCGCTCCGGGCTCGCGCCGTCCCACGGAGCGAGGGGAGCGGGGCGGCCACGCGAGCCGCGGCAGCGGCGGCGCTCGGCGCCCGGGGCCGGCCCCGCGCTCCCGGAACCGGGCGGAGCGCGGCTCCCGGCAGGGAAGCGGCTCCTCCGGCGGGCGGTGGCGGCCCCGCTCCGGGAGACCCCCGCCCGCCCGCCCCCGGCGCTGCCGAGCGGCGCCGGCACCGGCCCCGGCCCGAGGGGGACCCGGCGGCGCCCGAGCCCCGCGGGCGGAGCGGGCGGGAGCGGCGCGGCTCCAGCCGCATCTCCCGCCCGCCGGCCCGGCAGCGCTCGCCTCGGCTCCGCACGGCTCTGCCCCGTCGGGCCCCGGCGGCAGCCCGGCCCCGAAATCCCCGTTCCCCCTGAGAAAATCCCCAGGGACCAGGAGCGCTCCCGCCAAAGACATTCGGTGCCGGGGCGCGGGCAGAAGCGCCCTCAAATGCAGCCGCACGCCCCGATTTAAACCCTTCAAATGCTGGAAAAGCTGGAGTTTCCTTCGATTTAACCCCTGGAACTGAGGCAGCAGGGGGTGTTTATCTCCATTTAAACCAGTAGAGTGGCAAATAAAGGGGTTCTCCCCTTCAACTTAGTTTTGTGTCTATTAAATAAATCATTCATTCTATAATAGATCGAAACAGCCATTATTAAAGGACTTGGGAACGAGAGTGGGTCTTGGCGTGCTGGCCACCTCCGTAACGCCACTGCCTGCTGCCAGAGGCCGGGGCAAAAGGCAGGGACTTATTTAATCCCGCATCATCCATTCATAACGTTTTGGCATAGTCGGCAGGATGATGGCAAATCAATCAGAAAATCAGACTAAAGACTTGACAGATGGTTTACGGTGGCACGGTGTTAATCCCCTTCCAGGACACCGCTGGTTTGAGTGGGAGAAAATAAAAAAAAAACCACATAAATGGACAGCGGGAATCGGTGACAGATAAAAATGGAGAAGATACAATTTCTGGTGCTCTCGCATTATACTTAAAATCTGCTGGCCAATGGCGAGAACAAACGATAAGAGGACATGACAAATATCAGTTAAAGTGTTTGATTGGCAAGTGTACGAAAAAGAGAAGGTTATGCAAGAAAAAGCTTAAATGGTTGTCTTTGCAGACTCAGTTCTGATCCATGAAAGTTGAGTTAAAAATGACGCAAAAAACCCAGACCTTACAAGCCTATTGTAACAACAAAAATGGATCCGCAGACAAAAATCAGAAAGATAAAAAGTAATCCACAACACTGATATCAATCTGGTAAACGACTGCATTATAAGTTAAGCCATACCTATTATTGCAGCACAAAGCAAAGACTAACCATTGACCAACAAGGTGTGTAAAATACATCTCTACAGTGCTCCCAGCGCCAGCTGCAACTGCGATAAAACCACCCAAACCTAGCACCAGCCTACGTATCAAAAGATAACAGAACACTCTGGTCAGCTTGGCAAATAAGCTGTATTGAACCTCTAAACCACCTACCAGTTCCAAGCGATTACCACTAAATGCAGGCATGCTGATACAAAGCCTACTATTTCGAGACGCAGCGACTGGTTTTCCAGTCCCCCTGTACAAAGCGACAGCCTTGCCTCTGTGCGAGCTCAGCTTTGCCCTGAAACAAAGCAAATTTCTCACGGAAGCCTCGCAAGTCTCGCCTGCACCGCCCCCGTCTGACAGCAGCGAGCGCAGCGCTGCGTTTGCGGCTGGAGGCCAGAGATGGAAGTGCTGCCGCAGCTCTCCGGGGAAAACGCGTCTATTGTTGCTTCAGTTCTGTTGTTCTCATTTCTCCAATAACCTAGAACGGCGAAGTACACCCTCACTGGACAAAAGCTAGGTGTGCATCCGAACGTGGAACAAGTAACCGCTCGAGCAACAGTGGAAGGACTGCTCGCTACCCACACGACTGCGAAAAGCACTGAAAGTCCTGGACTCCCGCAAAATAATGAAGCCCCGCTCCGGACCCGGAAAAGCAATACTGGACTGCACAGTAATTAATGAACCTGCTGTGACCAGAAATGGTAATTATGGTGATGCCACGATGAATTTTGTCTTTTCTTTTATGCCCCGGTTATACCTTTCTGCAACTTCTGTATTCTTGGTGCTTTTTTGCCTACCTTCTTGGACTTGTTTGTTAAGCTAAGAGACTAAACATTTTAGAGGCTTCATAGTTAGGGTGCCAGGGTGCCCAGACCCCAAGGTCCTCTCCAGAGCACATTTTTTAAACTAAGATAGAACCATCCAGGGGAAGGTTCCTTGGGAGCGGGGGCTCATTTGAGCCTCTCATTGGGGAATAGTTGATAGATATGCTATTTAGTAAGACCTAGAATGTAAGATCAGATCTAGAAGAGAGGGACTTTGCAGTGGGGATGCTGGGGTGCACAGAGGTGTATTCGACCTGTTCGTGGTGCACCTAAGGATCCTTACAACAAATACCAAGGTAAAACCCTTTTTCCCCTTCTAACTGTGTTCGCCTCTTGATTTTTAAGACCAGGAAAGGCATCGTGGTATCGTCTACATTTTGATGCTTACAAATCAATGTTTGCAACAACGCAGCACAGCTGATCAGCCACCCCAACAAAAACTAACAATGCTGATCTTCCTAAACACACACACAGAGCGCAAATGTTACCTGACCCTTGGAAAGGGAAGCTCACGTATAAAGCTAATGTCAACTGTGACAGTGATAACAAAGTGCAATTACTAGGTTGTTCTCAGTCCTCTATAGATATTTTATTAAAGCATGCAAATAGTGAGACCTCCATCCCAAACAGATTCTCTAAAATCTCACTCCAGACAAGGTGATACGCCTTCCTAGAAGGAGAGACAACCCAAGCCTCCATAAAGTAACAAAACCTGAGGATACAATCAGTGCCTTAAAAACAAAATTTGTCGGCCTTTCAGAGGTAATTGAACAAAATCAAATAGGCTTTGGATTTACTTTTGGCTTCCACAATTACCAACAACAATTGCTGTGTATACATAGATCAAACCCTGAAAATACAAACTGACCTGAAAGAAGTTAAAAAGGACACTAGAATCTTTTGCGAAATGCAAAAGAATCAAGAAAATATCTTGAATGAGATGATCTCATGAACTCCAAATTTAAATATGGGCATGAAAAAATTAATTGGTATAATTACCACACACTGACATTTATGCTGGATACCTAAATAGTATTCCAAACGTACAAAATTAGATTTAACAAAATGTGTAAATCTGGCAGTAACCATTTTCTCTAAAAACCTCAAGACAATATATTTAACCTTATCCACATAGCATTAAAACCTTATTTAGCACTACTAAAGTACCAAATGATTTAATAGTTTTACTTATGTTGATTGATATTTCTATATGCTTTGGAGTTTCTACCACGATCACTTTAAAATCCTTGCATCTTCACTCTGATTGTCACAGTGGGTGAGAAAGATTTCACCCTAAATATGACTTAAAATTCTCATATGATTATAAAAACAATGTTTACCTCTTCCTACCTCTTCAAGGTAAAACATATGTAGGCAAAAACAATTAAGCTTTATTACATCCTTCGTTCCCCTGAGACAATCAAACCGTTATGTCATATAAATATATTTGCTTAGATTATTGTAGACTTGTCTAATACTTAATACATTAAGCAAAGCTGAACTTCGCTGAAGGACACTGAACCAAGAAGCATAAAGAGAAATGAAATGGGTCACCGACCATCCACTGAACTGCTTCAATCGCTACAGCTGAAAAACCTCTTCTTTGTTCCTGGTCTGCATCTCGTCCTCCCACGATCTCAAGATTCAAGGGGTGGGGGAACAACCTACCCTACATGGACTAATAATTGGGTTGTCCTTAACTACCATGTACACTCCAATACCACGCCTTACACAGATGTGTGTGACACAAGCCGAAGAAACAACAGCTGCTTCTTATCAACGCTAATGCAACACATTTTGAAGAAATACTACAGCCTAGGGAAACAACGTGTATCAAAATACTTAATGATGGCACACACATGCAAGAAAGTGGACACTTTTAGAGCATGGAGGCAAGCAAAGCATCTCGCTGTTCCTACCCCTCCTGTCCCTCACACCCTGCTCTGTCGTGTCCTACGCTACCACACGACAGACTGCCGGGAGCGAGATTCATCCCCGAGAACCATCACACCGATAGCCTTGAACATTCCAACTTCAGCGCCAATTGTAGGAACCTCCTGCATTCCAATGCCTAGCACAGCAACAAGACAAAGTCCTCACCCGCCCTGGATGTTCAAAACAATCGAGTGCAAGGTTTAAACAAGCCTCGTGGGTTGAGGGCCACCGTCTGCTCAAAAAGCCCAACTCCGCATCCAGATGATACGAACACCACAAATGCATCAATGAACGGCAGATGCACGGGACACTGGCAGCTTGGACCTGCGACTAACTCCGCCCCTGCCGCTGGATTGACACGACAATGGAAAACCGGGAGCCCGAAGGTCTCACGAGAGAGTGCAAAGCATATCGAACGCCGCTTCCTAGCAGGCACCCAGGTCATTATTCAAAGGCGCGGCTCAGTTAAAGAGCAATGCCGACAAAGCCCCCAGACAAAAAAGCCTGCGGTGTCGGGTTTTTTTTCCTTTCTTCCTTTCAGCGACTTTTGCGAGCGAGCTCTGAAGCTGCCGAGCCACGAGTGTCCCCCACCCAGCGCCCCGTGCCGGGACTCGCTCCGGGCTCGCGCCGTCCCACGGAGCGAGGGGAGCGGGGCGGCCACGCGAGCCGCGGCAGCGGCGGCGCTCGGCGCCCGGGGCCGGCCCCGCGCTCCCGGAACCGGGCGGAGCGCGGCTCCCGGCAGGGAAGCGGCTCCTGCGGCGGGCGGGGGCGGCCCCGCTCCGGGAGACCCTCGCCCGCCCCCGGCGCTGCCGAGCGGCGCCGGCCCCGGCCCCGGCCCGAGGGGGACCCGGCGGCGCCCGAGCCCCGCGGGCGGAGCGGGCGGGAGCGGCGCGGCTCCATCCGCATCTCCCGCCCGCCGGCCCGGCAGCGCTCGCCTCGGCTCCGCACGGCTCTGCCCCGTCGGGCCCCGGCGGCAGCCCGGCCCCGAAATCCCCGTTCCCCCTGAGAAAATCCCCAGGGACCAGGAGCGCTCCCGCCAAAGACATTCGGTGCCGGGGCGCGGGCAGAAGCGCCCTCAAATGCAGCCGCACGCCCCGATTTAAACCCTTCAAATGCTGGAAAAGCTGGAGTTTCCTTCGATTTAACCCCTGGAACTGAGGCAGCAGGGGGTGTTTATCTCCATTTAAACCAGTAGAGTGGCAAATAAAGGGGTTCTCCCCTTCAACTTAGTTTTGTGTCTATTAAATAAATCATTCATTCTATAATAGATCGAAACAGCCATTATTAAAGGACTTGGGAACGAGAGTGGGTCTTGGCGTGCTGGCCACCTCCGTAACGCCACTGCCTGCTGCCAGAGGCTGGGGCAAAAGGCAGGGACTTATTTAATCCCGCATCATCCATTCATAACGTTTTGGCATAGTCGGCAGGATGATGGCAAATCAATCAGAAAATCAGACTAAAGACTTGACAGATGGTTTACGGTGGCACGGTGTTAATCCCCTTCCAGGACACCGCTGGTTTGAGTGGGAGAAAATAAAAAAAAACCACATAAATGGACAGCGGGAATCGGTGACAGATAAAAATGGAGAAGATACAATTTCTGGTGCTCTCGCATTATACTTAAAATCTGCTGGCCAATGGCGAGAACAAACGATAAGAGGACATGACAAATATCAGTTAAAGTGTTTGATTGGCAAGTGTACGAAAAAGAGAAGGTTATGCAAGAAAAAGCTTAAATGGTTGTCTTTGCAGACTCAATCCTGATCCATGAAAGTTGAGTTTAAAATGACGCAAAAAAACCCAGACCTTACAAGCCTATTGTAACAACAAAATGGATCCGCAGACAAAAATCAGAAAGATAAAAAGTCATCCACAACACTGATATCAATCTGGTAAACGACTGCATTATAAGTTAAGCCATACCTATTATTGCAGCACAAAGCAAAGACTAACCATTGACCAAAAAGGCGTGTAAAATACATCTCTACAGTGCTCCCAGCGCCAGCTGCAACTGCGATAAAACCACCCAAACCTAGCACCAGCCTACGTATCAAAAGATAACAGAACACTCTGGTCAGCTTGGCAAATAAGCTGTATTGAACCTCTAAACCACCTACCAGTTCCAAGCGATTACCACTAAATGCAGGCATGCTGATACAAAGCCTACTATTTCGAGACGCAGCGACTGGTTTTCCAGTCCCCCTGTACAAAGCGACAGCCTTGCCTCTGTGCGAGCTCAGCTTTGCCCTGAAACAAAGCAAATTTCTCACGGAAGCCTCGCAAGTCTCGCCTGCACCGCCCCCGTCTGACAGCAGCGAGCGCAGCGCTGCGTTTGCGGCTGGAGGCCAGAGATGGAAGTGCTGCCGCAGCTCTCCGGGGGAAACGCGTCTATTGTTGCTTCAGTTCTGTTGTTCTCATTTCTCCAATAACCTAGAACGGCGAAGTACACCCTCACTGGACAAAAGCTAGGTGTGCATCCGAACGTGGAACAAGTAACCGCTCGAGCAACAGTGGAAGGACTGCTCGCTACCCACACGACTGCGAAAAGCACTGAAAGTCCTGGACTCCCGCAAAATAATGAAGCCCCGCTCCGGACCCGGAAAAGCAATACTGGACTGCACAGTAATTAATGAACCTGCTGTGACCAGAAATGGTAATTATGGTGATGCCACGATGAATTTTGTCTTTTCTTTTATGCCCCGGTTATACCTTTCTGCAACTTCTGTATTCTTGGTGCTTTTTTGCCTACCTTCTTGGACTTGTTTGTTAAGCTAAGAGACTAAACATTTTAGAGGCTTCATAGTTAGGGTGCCCAGACCCCAAGGTCCTCTCCAGAGCACATTTTTTAAACTAAGATAGAACCATCCAGGGGAAGGTTCCTTGGGAGCGGGGGCTCATTTGAGCCTCTCATTGGGGAATAGTTGATAGATATGCTATTTAGTAAGACCTAGAATGTAAGATCAGATCTAGAAGAGAGGGACTTTGCAGTGGGGATGCTGGGGTGCACAGAGGTGTATTCGACCTGTTCGTGGTGCACCTAAGGATCCTTACAACAAATACCAAGGTAAAACCCTTTTTCCCCTTCTAACTGTGTTCGCCTCTTGATTTTTAAGACCAGGAAAGGCATCGTGGTATCGTCTACATTTTGATGCTTACAAATCAATGTTTGCAACAACGCAGCACAGCTGATCAGCCACCCCAACAAAAACTAACAATGCTGATCTTCCTAAACACACACACAGAGCGCAAATGTTACCTGACCCTTGGAAAGGGAAGCTCACGTATAAAGCTAATGTCAACTGTGACAGTGATAACAAAGTGCAATTACTAGGTTGTTCTCAGTCCTCTATAGATATTTTATTAAAGCATGCAAATAGTGAGACCTCCATCCCAAACAGATTCTCTAAAATCTCACTCCAGACAAGGTGATACGCCTTCCTAGAAGGAGAGACAACCCAAGCCTCCATAAAGTAACAAAACCTGAGGATACAATCAGTGCCTTAAAAACAAAATTTATCGGCCTTTCAGAGGTAATGGAACAAAATCAAATAGGCTTTGGATTTACTTTTGGCTTCCACAATTACCAACAACAATTGCTGTGTATACATAGCTCAAACCCTGAAAATACAAACTGACCTGAAAGAAGTTAAAAAGGACACTAGAATCTTTCGTGAAATGCAAAAGAATCAAGAAAATATATTGAATGAGATAATCTCATGAACTCCAAATTTAAATATGGGCATGAAACACTTAATTGGTATAATTACCACATCCTAACATTTATGCTGGATACCTAAATAGTATTCCAAACGTACAAAATTAGATTTAACAAAACGTGTAAATCTGGCAGTAACCATTTTCTCTAAAAACCTCAAGACAATATATTTAACCTTATCCACATAGCATTAAAACCTTATTTAGCACTACTAAAGTACCAAATGATTTAATAGTTTTACTTATGTTGATTGATATTTGTATATGCTTTGGAGTTTCTACCATCACTATCACTTTAAAATGCTTGCATCTTCACTCTGATTGTCACAGTGGGTGAGAAAGATTTCACCCTAAATACGACTTAAAATTCTCATATGATTATAAAAACAATGTTTACCTCTTCCTACCTCTTCAAGGTAAAACATATGTAGGCAAAAACAATTAAGCTTTATTACATCCTTCGTTCCCCTGAGACAATCAAACCGTTATGTCATATAAATATATTTGCTTAGATTATTGTAGACTTGTCTAATACTTAATACATTAAGCAAAGCTGAACTTCGCTGAAGGACACTGAACCAAGAAGCATAAAGAGAAATGAAATGGGTCACCGACCATCCACTGAACTGCTTCAATCGCTACAGCTGAAAAACCTCTTCTTTGTTCCTGGTCTGCATCTCGTCCTCCCACGATCTCAAGATTCAAGGGGTGGGGGAACAACCTACCCTACATGGACTAATAATTGGGTTGTCCTTAACTACCATGTACACTCCAATACCACGCCTTACACAGATGTGTGTGACACAAGCCGAAGAAACAACAGCTGCTTCTTATCAACGCTAATGCAACACATTTTGAAGAAATACTACAGCCTAGGGAAACAACGTGTATCAAAATACTTAATGATGGCACACACGTGCAAGAAAGTGGACACTTTTAGAGCATGGAGGCAAGCAAAGCATCTCGCTGTTCCTACCCCTCCTGTCCCTCACACCCTGCTCTGTCGTGTCCTACGCTACCACACGACAGACTGCCGGGAGCGAGATTCATCCCCGAGAACCATCACACCGATAGCCTTGAACATTCCAACTTCAGCGCCAATTGTAGGAACCTCCTGCATTCCAATGCCTAGCACAGCAACAAGACAAAGTCCTCACCCGCCCTGGATGTTCAAAACAATCGAGTGCAAGGTTTAAACAAGCCTCGTGGGTTGAGGGCCACCGTCTGCTCAAAAAGCCCAACTCCGCATCCAGATGATACGAACACCACAAATGCATCAATGAACGGCAGATGCACGGGACACTGGCAGCTTGGACCTGCGACTAACTCCGCCCCTGCCGCTGGATTGACACGACAATGGAAAACCGGGAGCCCGAAGGTCTCACGAGAGAGTGCAAAGCATATCGAACGCCGCTTCCTAGCAGGCACCCAGGTCATTATTCAAAGGCGCGGCTCAGTTAAAGAGCAATGCCGACAAAGCCCCCAGACAAAAAAGCCTGCGGTGTCGGGGTTTTTTTCCTTTCTTCCTTTCAGCGACTTTTGCGAGCGAGCTCTGAAGCTGCCGAGCCACGAGTGTCCCCCACCCAGCGCCCCGTGCCGGGACTCGCTCCGGGCTCGCGCCGTCCCACGGAGCGAGGGGAGCGGGGCGGCCACGCGAGCCGCGGCAGCGGCGGCGCTCGGCGCCCGGGGCCGGCCCCGCGCTCCCGGAACCGGGCGGAGCGCGGCTCCCGGCAGGGAAGCGGCTCCTCCGGCGGGCGGTGGCGGCCCCGCTCCGGGAGACCCCCGCCCGCCCGCCCCCGGCGCTGCCGAGCGGCGCCGGCACCGGCCCGAGGGAGACCCGGCGGCGCCCGAGCCCCGCGGGCGAAGCGGGCGGGACGGGCGGCAGCGGCGCGGCTCCAGCCGCATCTCCCGCCCGCCGGCCCGGCAGCGCTCGCCTCGGCTCCGCACGCCTCTGCCCCGTCGGGCCCCGTCAGCAGCCCGGCCCCGAAATCCCCGTTCCCCCTGAGAAAATCCCCAGGGACCAGGAGCGCTCCCGCCAAAGACATTCGGTGCCGGGGCGCGGGCAGAACCCAAATGCAGCGACACGCCCCGATTTAAACCCTCCACAAGCTGGGGTTTCCTCCGTCCAGCTGAGGTAACAGGGGGTGTTTACCTCAATTTAAACGAATACAGTGGCAAATTAAGGGGTTCTCCCCTTCAATTTCATCTAAAGTATCAGAAAGAGAGGCGTTTTCCTCAAATCTCTCAACGGATGGGAAAAGGGCGATCTTTACCTCAATGAAAACCCTTAAAAAGCAGCGACAACAGGGCTTCCCCCTCAATTTCAGCCTTAGATTGATGAAAATGTGGGGTGTTACCCTCAGTTCAAATCCATAAAACGGTAACATGGAAGTGGTTTCCCCTTCCATTTAAAATGGAACACAGGGACTCCCGGTCAATTGATTCCCCAAACACCATGGAAAAGGCAGCTTTTCCTTCAATCAGTACCCTTAAAATCGTAAAGTAATGGGGGTCCCTCCCAGTTCAAACGCAGACAAGAACGGAAGATGAGCTTCTTCCCTCAATTTAAGCCCCTTTTGTTCTCGTAACCCCCATTTTTAGTGGGGGCACTGGGGAGTGACTGGCAAGATGAAATCAAAAGGGAAGAAGAGAAAGAACCCCTCCGGCAAACCCTCACGCTGGCTCACCTACTGTTACCTGGCACAAAGGTTCGTCCCTCGGCACCTCCTTTCAGCAAAGCTCCACATCCAAGTGCTCCCCCAGACCCTGTGAGATGCTCTTACCATCCTTCCATGAGAGGCCCCCCAGGAGCCCACCGTAAGCCCCTCTCCCCCAGCATCTCCGTACAAAAGCGAGCCGAGGAAAGCCCTCCTAAATAGCCCCCGGCAGGAGCTGCCCTCTCCTCACGGTCACAGCTTGCACCTGGGGCTGCTCTGACCCCTCATCATCCTCACAGCTCACACCTGGGCTCATTGCCAGTCCCAGTGTCAGGGCAAGTGCAGAAAGGATTTGCTGCTCATTCCCTGGACAGCTCATTGTCCGCACCTGACACACTGGGGCACCGGGCTTTCCTTCCTATGGGTAACAGATATTTGATGGCAGTTGCCAGGCAACTGTCAGGGGTGGTTTTTGAAATCTTTTTTTAACTATAAAGTTACAATTATGCATAATTATTGTATAATTAACATTCCATAATTTTGCATGTGACTTTTGACATTTGATATACAAGACTAAATCTCTTGCTGATTTTAGAGTATTGCATTGAAAGTCTGTGTGCTTTCTCTTCTTTCCCTGTTCCAGGAGAGTTCTTAGGAAACTTCTCGTACCTGTAAGAAGGCTGTAACATTGGAACTGCCAATTTCAGGGTCTTTATCTGAACTTGATGTATTGTTATCTCTGTTATTGCTTAGATGCATTGTTTTAGACAGAACCGGGGGGCTAGAAGAGCAGATTGAAGGAAAAGGTTGTAGAGAACGGGCAGAGAAAGAAAAAGAACATGATTTAGGATTGAAATCGGTTCAGGCTCCTCGCAAGAGGTGGGGAAGGAGGTTGGTAAGGAGCTTTCACGTAAGCAGTAGTATAGGTTTGCACAGTAGTTTGGCAGTGCCTCTCCCGTGGTCTGTTTGTGTCAGCAGAGGATTAAAGATAGCAGGAATGTGAAGAACGCTATTGTCTACAGCGCTAGTTTGTTGCCAGCATCAAAGCGTGTCTTGCCCTGAGGAACGCGCGGCAGCGTTTTCGTGGCCCCGTGTCGCTCGGTGGCGACACGGGAAAGGGGAGCCGGTTTCCAAGGAAGCCCCGGAGCGCGCGTTAGCGCGGGACGGCCCCGAGCTGCCGGGAGAACGGGCGGCCGCTGTCCCGTGCCGCCGGGGTGTGCCCCGGCTCTCTGAGCTACGGCTGCACCGGGCACGGGCGACGCCGCAGCAGGGAAAGGAAGGGCCCGTGCTTTGCCAGGCGAGCTAGGAGCAGCGAGGTGCGTCCTGCCGGCAGCTCTGTTCGGTGTTGCTGATGTTTTCAGAGCCACAGCAGAGCGATTGATTGCTGGTGCACTAGAACAGGATCCAAACCTTAAAAATCATTTGTCACCACTGGCTGCTGGGGAGTTATGCTGAGAAATCTGGATTTGATCTTTTGAACAGTAAAGCAAACAAAAAAGCTGAATCTAAGGTACAATTCAGTCTGTCCTCGCTCTACAGGACTTAAAAGGAAAGGCAAGACAGCTCTATTACTTAGTGTTTCCTTCAGACGGGCATAATGAAACTGTTTGATAAAAAGTGCAAAGACTTCAGAACTGAGGCAAATTTGCCAGCCCTAATCTCAGCACTGTTTCACTCCGCTTGTGGCCTCAAGTGAATTTGCTACGAATCATACTTCTCAAATGGCAATTGCCAACAACACAATCACCCCAATTTTTATTTCAGCCCTAAGCGCTATCTGAAAATCGTCAATTGAAGGTATTGTCCCGGTTGTTGTTCTCCTCCTGTGCCACCGCCAGGGAGTATCTCTGGCCTCTGAACTGGTCAGTTGTGTGGCTGGTTCTTCCCGGAAGTTCTTGATCGGTGAAAGTGCTCCATAAGCGCTTGTCAAGTAACAGCCTCCTGTGAAGGACAGCAAGGGAAGAGCTTCTCAGAGTGGTCTCAGTCACAAGTACAGACAGTTTTCTTTGAGATGTATAAATATACTAATATATATATACACACACACACACAAAATAAATATACTATATATATATATACACAATATAAATATAGAGAGGCACCCAAACACACACACACTGATATAAAGTCCCTGTATTCTATTGCCAAAATATTTACACACCAAAGGAAAACAGCTCACTGGCCTGCAAAACACTCGAGGGTGTGTTCTCAGCTGCTCAGAGACAGCAGTGCTTGCACGTGCTCCCTAGGATACAGCGGTGTCTGCGGCAGCGTCCACTGGTGCTGAGGAAAGATGATTCCTTAAATGACTCCTGTCACTCCTTTATTCCCAGAGTGTTTATCCCTCCACTCTTGGAGCAGCAGCTTTATTCTAAGCAATTTTTAAACAGTGTTTTGTTTTCTTCCCAAGCTTCAGAGGGGGATGAAAGAAACACGGCTGCTTAAACAAAGTAAAAGACAATCTACCAGTGCTCATCGACTTCAAATCAACCGCCTGTGGTGGCAATAAAGCAACAACTGAGTGTGAGATTTGTACTCTGGAATCATCCCAAAGGCTTACCTTTGTTTTTAAAACAACAGCCGGTCTGTCACTTTCTGAGCATTGCCCATAACGTCCAACTCGTTCAGGAGATGGTGTGTGCTGTCCTGCACGCTCCACCTTTATTGCATGAGCCGAGAACAAATTAAAGCCACAACGGAGTTGCAACGCACAAAAGCAGCTGCGGGTCACAAAGTAAAAGAGTCTCAAGGGGAGGTAACGGTCCGCAGCGACCGGGAGACACCAACCAAATACAGACACAATCCTTATTCTTGTCAGGGCCTGCAGCAAGCACCTGCCAGTTTTAACATTGGCATCATTTAAATCCTAATTGACAAAGGTGCAAATGAAACAAATCAGGAAATATCCATGACAAGGAAAAGAACATCTGGGTTGTGTCAAAAGGAACCTGCCCCAGGATTGCTACCTCCTGCACCTCCCTCTCACTGGGAAAGGGAATGTCCACTAATTATTAAGCTCAAATACAGTGGACACACTGTCACAGGGTGTGCCACTTTCCCAGTAAAGTCAATTGGCTTTAGAAAGGTATTTCTGAGACCTGAAAATAATAAAAGAGATTGTCAGCCTGTGGACTTACCGCTCTCGAGCAACAACACTGACTTCCTTTGACAAGAAATTCAACATCTGCTCGGACGAGTTTGTAGAATTACTAGGACATGCTGGAAAGCTGACCTTCACCTAGGATGAAAAGGAACACCGTACGTGAGTCTTTCACAGCAAGAAAATAAGAGAAATTAAGGTATTATCCTGCTGATCTAACAAAACCTCCGGCTTTCTAAATAGCTTTACATTTTCCAATTGTTTCCCAGCACTGAGCCAAAGTACCATTTCACAACACTTGCATTTCAGACACTTTTGTTAATTCCCTCCATACCATCACAGAGCACATTGATGGAAAGTAGAGTAAGGGCTCCATTACATGTGTATAACACACCCCAGCATATCTGGGAAGTCTAGAGAATAAAGAAAAACCCAGAAGCAATGGCAAATATCCCAGAAAAAGAGATTCCTGCCATATTTAGATGTTTCCTAACCAATGAAAAGCTGAATCTGCTGTATGTTTTTGAGCATCACCTGTCACCCAAAGCAGCAAATAGAACAATGCCATGCTCCCAGACATCCAAATCCACACAGCATTCTCCTAAAAAAAAAATCCCAAACGCCCATGAAGCAACAAGAGAGGGAAGCCAGTGGGGATGCTCATGACTTGGCTGGAGTGTTGGAACTAGCATTGGCCTGCAGCTATCATGGAAACCTGGAGCAGAATTCCTAAGGAATTAAGCGGTTTTGGTACATTTATGACCGGTCCATGACAGTGCCGTGAGTTTGTGGCCAATTTGCTCAGGAACCCGGAGCGCTGATGATTAGCAACCCAATTAAGCGAGAGAGGGGAGGAAATGGAAGCACATACGGAAGAACTTTCTGGCTGGCTTCGGACCCTGGCCTGCCTTTCTTCTTTGAGGTGACTTATGTTTTGGAGAGGGGAAACGGCCACTTTGATCTGCCCTCGGCACTGCCCGCTCCAGTCTGTGATGTTGTACCAGCCACACACCAGCTGGAAGCCAGAAAGGAGAGGAGACAGGTCCACGGATGCAAATCCTATCACTCGCTCCCACTCTGGGGAAGAAGGATACGAAGCACATACACATTGATATGAATCATTTCCAGGAATGCTAAAACACAGCCCTTGAAATAAGTCTTGGAAGGTGACATCAGGTCCAGAACAATCCTGCCCAATAGGGGGATATTATTTGGATTAAATCAGTTACGTTCAGCTAAAAGTGTCACTTAGAAGCAGTGAAAGCCCAGGGCAGGGAGAGGGGCTGGCAGGAGAATCGCTGTGTATGCACACATAGTACTCTGGATACACAGGAAGATTATTTTTGAAGCAAAAATCAGATAGCTGAACTGCAACATGTAAAAAGAAAGAAATAAAAGTATTTTGTTACAACTGCCTGGCCACACTTCAACCAACTGCAGCAACAACAAACAGCACAAGAAGGAAGCAGTTCAGAATTTCCTTCATCAGGAAAATCCAACCTCTAAAGCACTGTCAAAATAAAACCAGAGAGAATACAGATGAACCAAACCTCGTAAGATGATTAATGGGGAAAAGGAGGATGCCAAGGGCCAGGAAATCAATAGGTATTTCTCTCTAGCATTCTTCTAGTAAAAGGCAAAAAATGTCATTACAATTCTACTCTCCAATTTCCTTAACAGAATTCATTTTCCTTGCATGAAATACAAGTCACCTAAGGAAGGGGATGCAGAAAACACACTCCTCTTAACACTGCACTACAAACTTTACCTGCTTTATGCCACACTTTGAAGACCAAGGTTTGCTGTGGATCCAGGAGAAGCTCTTTGGATAATCTGTTAAGAACAAAAATCATAGTATTTTATGCAAGGCAGGAAAAAGCAGTAAAATTTATCTACCCAGACAAATCAGTTTCTTTCTGGACCGACAGGGGCAGGAGCAAAACAAACCCCAAAATTACTGAGCCTCAAAGCATAACATATCTTTACATAGTTTGGGCTTTTGCTTATTCAAGAAGTATTTCCCTCTCCTCGCTCTTGCTGTACACTTAAAAGATAGGACAAGGAAACCATGAAGGAACAGAAATACAGTTTATTTCATGACTCAGTAACACTGACAGCAAAGCACTGGCGTTATGATTGACAGCTGAAATGCCTGAAGTTCATTCCTGGAAATAAAAAAAACCCCAAATGGAAAATCGAAGTGCTAAATGTAGAACAGTTTTTCAGCTCTTTGAAGTGATTCAGATATTAGAAACACTGGAGGAGACAGGATTGGAACACACTTCCTAAATAGTGCCATGTAGGACTTGAAGCAGTCAATTCATCTGTTTTAATTTAAGCTCAGATATCTAGGTCTGAGCTAAAAACCCCAGACCCTATGTCCTTTTCACACCTGGCCTGGCTGTCAGATCCAGGGAGTGTCTGTGTGAATCCCCATCTCTCACCTTGCTTGTTGCTGCAAGTCCCAGACTGGCGAGTCTGTGTTTTCCATCACTGCAGTGGTTACTGGAGCATCTGCACCAGCAACAGCAAATGACACACAGCTGCTGGGGGGGCTGTTACTTCCCCTTCTGTCAAGGGGCTTCCTGAAATGGCACAGAATTAAATACAGTCTTTTTAAATTAATAACAACAGCAACAACAAAAATCTAAAGGCAGTTCAGCAATTAAAATCACACAATTAGCAAAGAAATCCACCATCTAGAAAATACTCCTTTTCACTGGTGGAGCTGATAGCATGTTGTATCTACAATGGAAGCAAATATTACACGAACTTTTTACAGAGCAGAAACTGGAATGTTAAGGGAGAAACAGAAAAACCATTTGCCCAAGATCATCTAAGAAGTCAGAAGCAAAGCTAGCAATAAAACCCAGGTCCTGAGGACCCTATTCCAGTGCTTGAGCTACTCTCCATGCTGGGCCACCTGTTCGGCAATCATGAAGAATGAAATTTCTTCTTGAAACCAGCTTGTATTTGTTTCCGTGGATCAGCTACCTCTCAACTAGTTACCTCTAAAAATCCCCTAAAATAAAAGAAGTTGAAGACAGAAATATTTCAGTATTTCTGCAATACTCAAAAGAAACCTCCTTTATATCTTCCAAAACTTCGCAATAGCAAACACAGTTGCATCAGTTTTCCAAAAACTATGAATTCCAGAAGATTCTAGAATCATTATAAAAATCCATCTGCAGGGCTCACAATCTTTTAGAATTACATACCCTTTAATCATAGTGTGTATTTGACTCTTAGTTGTGTTATCAGGGGAACAAAAGCTGAGTACAGTGAGCCAGCTTTACAAATTTATTATGTGCTAAAAATGCTAATTTGCAGGAGTCTTTGAGATGGGAGCATCTTGGGGTTTAATTATTCAGTCAATGCTTAACTTGGGGTTTAGCTCTTCAGGTAATGCTTAATTTCAGAATTCAGCCGTCATCTCTAGCAGGTAACATTATGCTATTTATATTTTGGATTTTATCCATGAAGACGGGCTGAATAGTTCAACCTCCTGCTTTCCCTATACTCACACAGTGACTGGGGTTGCAACACCATGAAGCCAAGTTCAAAACCCATCCATTCACTTTGCTGGAGTAGGAACAGATCCCAGAGGAAAACAGAGAAACAGAAAACAAAGGAAAAAGAAAGACAAGCAAGAAGTAAAAGAAAGGGGGGTGGTGATGTTACCTTTTAAACTTAGATGCATTGCTCTTTCCACGAGGATACTGACAGCAACTGTGTTTTCCAGAAACATCGCATCTTCTTCCTGCGGTTTGCCATTGGTGCTCCCTGAACTTAAAATTTGCACTGGCTGTTTGTCAGAGACCTGCTGGCTCACACCAGGGGTTTCCCCTGTGCCTTCATCTTCACTGTTGCTGCACTCCTCGGCACAGGGCAGTCTGGGCAGAGCAGCAGGAGTGGAAGCAAGGCTGACGTGAACACGCACAGCAGCTCCTGCCAGGTCTGCAGCATTGCATCTGAACAATGGATAGACGTCTGCAGGAGAATTCACAACCAGCTAAATGAGCCAAAGGAAAAGCAGGAGCTTGGAAAACAGCTGCTAGTTCATTCCTGTAGAGATCTCACAGGAGACCAGCACAATGAATTTTGATTTTCAGTGTAATTTCTGTGTGAGTTATCACTCAGAAGTACAAGCTTGGAAACATTAAAAAACCACGAGCAATCCCCCAAACTGGGTACACCTTCATTTTCCCCCAGTAGCTCAGATTAAAGCACATCAACTTCCTGAGAGCCCTGGGAACAGCAACTCTGCATAATTTTATAGACATATATGGAGAATACAACATACACCCTGCATAAAAATTCGCTTTAACTCTTGTTCTTTCTCCCTTCCCTGAGCGTATCTAAAAAGAGAGCCAATCAGTCCACAAATCTGGCGGCTGATGAGTACCATGTAGATGACAAAAGCCATCAACTAAAACACAAGTTCCACCTCAATGTGAGGAAGAACTTCTTCCCATGAGGGGGGCAGAGCCCTGGAACAGCTGCCCAGGGAGGGCATGGAGTCTCCCTCTCCAGGGACATCCCAAAACCCCATGGATGTGTTCCTGTGTCACCTGCTCCAGGTGACCCTGCCTGGGCAGGGGGTGGGACGGGGTGATCTCCAGAGATCCATTTCAACCCCAACCATCCTGGGATTCTGGGATTCTGTGCAGGACAAAACAAAGCCGTAAAGTGACTAGAGAAGGAGCCACATTAAATTGCCAATAAAGAGGAATGAAATGGGACCCTGTGTTTTAGGAACTCACCACTAACACTCAGTGCTCCTCTTGATCTCTCTGCTAACGCTGCCAGGTCAACATAGGCAGATCCAATAAGACGATCGGTATCAAGTGGTCTTTCCATCTCATTTTCCTTGCCATATGCCCACCACACCTGGATTTCTAATTTCTCCTCTCTGAGGAACCACAGCAGTCCCTGGCTCCTTCTGAGAGTCACCTTGTTGGCTTTCCTGAAGTTCACTGTAACAGTCTCTGCGTCATCGCTCAGTTTTGGCCGCTTAAGCCACGTCCTCGTGGCTTCCTGGTTGTACAGCTCGTACCTGAGGTAGCACTGAGTGCTTTTCTCTAGGTGTGTCTGGCCTTGGAGCAGCAGCCAGTGCAGTGGCAGCCACACCCTGGGGGTGGAGATGGTCACGGT
The DNA here is from genome assembly GCA_026261815.1 of Monarcha castaneiventris obscurior. Classification (NCBI taxonomy): domain Eukaryota; kingdom Metazoa; phylum Chordata; class Aves; order Passeriformes; family Monarchidae; genus Monarcha; species Monarcha castaneiventris. Next base: position 772,057 of record JAMPIT010000887.1, on the reverse strand, counting down.
CACCGGACCGGCATTCTGCTCCCAGTCACCGCTCTCGTCCTCGCTGTCTTCATGGATCTCCTCACTGCTCCACCCCAGCAGCTCGGCAGCCTCCAAAACACGCTCCCTGTCACCCTGATGGGCAAAGGCAACAGACAGTTTCAGCCCTCCCACAATGGCCCGCATGGCATTTGTGCACTGCGGAGGCTTCGCATCTTCGGAGAGGGTCACTGGGTATCAGCCCCAAATACCTTTGGCAGGAAAGACCACATTAGACTTATCCCAGCTTTTGAAAAAAGGTCAGTGAAGAATGGTCACCTCTCTGGTCATCAGTCAAGGACCAGAACTCCAAGTGTTTCTTTCTCGTTTGGAATTCATTCAGTAATTTCTAATCTGAAAAAGCAACAAGTTACTGGCCTTCTAAAAACCTCAGCAGGAGCTCTGATCCCAAAGGATATTCACTTCCTTAGCAACACCCATTTTACAATGAAATGACATTCCAATTATAAAATTACGGATTCTCATTTCTTTCCTACTCTCTTCCCATTAGAAACAACCCCAAAATTTTGGGCTGGAGAAAATAAGAACTTTACTGAAATTAAAGCAGAAATAACCAAAGCAATAATAAAAACATCGTTATTACAAGGCATAATAATCCCAAACTAATGCTAGATAGAGGAGATCATTAGTGGACAGATATGGGAATAATTTTTTCACAGAAATTTCACAGAACATTCTGAAGTCGAAGGGACCCAAAAGGAGCACTGAGATATTTCACATGTAGCTTAAAAAAAAAAAAAAAAAAAAGACTTAATCCTATTACTTTCTAATTATGTAAGACTTTTGTTTCCAGCTTTGACATCTGAAAAGCACTCACTGGTCCTTTTTGGACTTTCTATCTAGAAAATAAACAGCACTGAATAAAATCCTAAGGATTTTAGGTGCTGGTTTTAGCTGGCACAGGGTTAAATTTCTTCATAGTAGCCTCAGAATATTCATTCAGCCACTAGACAACCTGCACCCTGAAAACAAATTTTCAAACAACAACCTTAACGTGACTTTCCTAATACAGGATCTTTACTGAACACACGGGGAACATCTGAAAGAACTTTGGTCTAAAAAAACCCAGAAAACCCACAAAACAGCCCCCTCAAAACAGGAATGAAAGCAGTTTTAAGGAATCACAACAGCATTGGCACAGAATGTCAGCAGCATAGCACTGCTGTATTACCTGATCTTCTTGTCAGCAGGTCTCTGGTTGGAATTGTGACCGTCCCAAGAAGATAATCTCTAGATGTTCTAGCAGCCAGTTTGCCAGGGGCTGGAAAAGAAATAATTTTGTAAACACGCTGAACTGGAACACAAGATTTAGAAGTGATTGACTGGAGAACAGCTGGTAAGAGGTGATCTTGATCACTGCGAGTCTCAAAAACTCTTTGCACAAGGGGAACAGTCTCTGCTGAAGACAGCTTAGGTAATTACATCTATTAGCAACTGCAGAGTTCCCTGGGAACAGTCAAATTCAGGCTGCACAGGGCTCTGAGCAACCTGACCTGCTGGAAGATGGCCCTGCTCATTGTAGGGGGGGTTTTGCAAGTCCCAACCCAAAGGATTCCATTATTCTATGGGGGTTTTTTTCTACACAAAAATTAAGGGGACTTCTGCACCAGTATCCAGTCCTTGCAACCACATCTGTTGTCCTTACTTGACTTGGTGCTCTGATGGTAGACAGAGAATAAAATACTGGCAGACTGCAAGAGCTCCCCCAGAGAAGAGGCTTCTTCACTGCTTTTCTGGATTATGAGATTACAAAGAAACTCCACGTGATGCTCAAACTCTGGGCACAAAGTGCAGGACACAGCTCATGTGCTGCGTGTCTGTGCCTGGGGCAGGAAGGACGGGAGCACACACACGGAAACGTTCACTCCCACCCCTGCATAGTACTGGACAGAGGGGTTCTTCTGTGCCACAGCTCTTCATTCCACATGGGAAAGAAAAGAAAAGAAGGAAGAGAATGCATAGAATGTACGAGGAATTTAGGAATCAACATGCTTAAAACAAAGGTGAAAAGATGGGACTAACAGTGAACGTTCTAAGCCAAAATGCATGTGGGTTCTGGCTGCATAGCATTTTCATCTTTTTTTTCCATCTGAACACACTAGGAACAGATACGAAATGGTGAGAGGAACTCATGAGGTCCATCACTGGTGGCTGTGTTTCTCATCTGTGGCTGAGAGAGTACTCAGCACCTTTAAAAATACACTGTACTGTGGAATAACCTCCCAGAGAACCTGCTCCAAAAAGGAGCCAAAGGCCAAGCCAAATTATTTTTACAGACCAGAACTGACCAGCAAAAGGAAGTGAAATTAGCAAATGGAGTAATTTACAGGTAAACCAGACTCAGGTATTACTCAGGTCATACACCTGAAGGATGAGGAATCTGAGGTCATTCAATTCCCTTAACTTCTCCAAGCACCATACAACAGTGATCCTCATCTTTCAGGGTCTACTTGAATTGAGATGGATCAGGGGCTCACAGCAACACTGAGAAAGGGTCAGACCACGTCTCTGGAATGACAGGAGCCATCCTTCTCTTGCGGAATTGACTGCCTCTATTCTAGCCCTTTCCTAACTCTTGAAAATCACATATTCTGGAACTATGTCCAGCTGATATCACACACTTGGAGCAGAAGCCTTATGGTGGAAAGGGACATGCTCCATTTCCTAGTTAGTTTATTGAGATTTTCACAGTGAAATGCAAGAAAACAACCTCAGCTAGCTTTTAAATAGCATCAGCAATGCCAGAATCCAGTGCCCAAATAGGGACCATTTTATATCAGTCAATTTTTATATCACTCTTTGGTGCAGAAAAATGTGGAAATGTAGGAAAACATGCCCTTCCAATCTTCATCCTTTTGCAGAATGAATGCTACCACCCTGTACTGCAGCCTCAGGGACAGAATAACTGCTGATCGTCTTTAGAAAGTTGGAGCAGGACCCACTTTGAATATTGGCCTCTGCAGATGGAAAGTTGGCCAGTAAAAATTTGTTCTGATCTCATGCCTCAGCCTGCTGCCTCCAGATAAAGCTGCTTTAAGTGAAAAATGCTCCTTTTTGAATTAGGCTTTCCCTGGCTGCTGCTTGCAAACCAGCTGCCCTGTGGATTTGTACACAAAGTGAAACAGCTTGAGCACTTACTCCTGCTGCTGTTTTCATGGATCGTTGGTACCTCACACTCACATCGAGCAAACCTGGATTAAATGAAGGAAAGGAAGGAAAGAAATGGTCAGCTCTTAATGCAGGCACATACAACAGAACCAATATTTAGCTATACCTATTAATACAAAACTTGCTTTGTAAATGAGTATTTTCCTAACAAAAAAACTCCATTAATCCGTTGAGATTGACTGTGCAAGAGGCTGCACTTCGGCCAGCAGTTACAGCCAGCTCCAGGAGGAGCAGAGGCAAAACCCGTGGACTGCACCCTGCCAATTCCAGGGAATTGTCCCAGTGTCTCCCTCCTGTGGCGAACCCCCGGCACAGCACACGCAGGGGGCCGATGGAGCCAGCCCCGCTCTCCCTGGCGCTCGCCCTGCCAGAGCTCCAAAACACCTTCCCAGGCATTCCAACGCACCTTCTTTAGAGCTCTGCAGTGAGGAAATCTCCCAAGAGGCGTTGGAACAAACAGCATCGCGTTCTGCTGCTGCACATGGCTCACCCACTACAAAACAACTGAAGCACGCTGACCTCCCTGCCCAGCCCCAGCTCATTTGGCCGCCTCAGAGTCCCTTGTGGCCTGCCCAGAGCTGATGTTTGTGTCATTTGGAAGAGCCACAAGAGGAGACACTGCTTGCACCGTGCACCATAAACAGCCCCTCTTCAGATCCTCCTTCCCTGCCTTCCATGGGAAGCTTAACTACAGGCTGGGACTTACTGGCAGTGAAGCAGTTAAATACACACAGGGGCTTTTGAAAACTGCTTGAGAGTTTGAGGGTTCCCCATGTTTAATCGCTGTTTTTTCATTCATTATGGTGTTAGTGAAAGCTGGGAGGAAAACCACTCCTGGCTGGTTTCAGTTGCCAACACAAATACATATTTTTATTTGCCCTGGAGGCAACCAGACTTTATTTTGACAGAATTTGACACAGAATCTGAGAATTGGTTTGGCTAGAAAAGATCCATAAAATCATGGAGCCCAACCATTCCTCCAGCACTGCCAAGGCCACCGTTATCCCATGTCCCCAAGCGCCACATCCACACAGCTGTTAAATTCCACCATGGCCTGGGCAACTGTGCCAGGGCTGGACAGCAGCCCTTTGGGGGAAGAAATTTTCCTTAATGTCCAACCTAAACCTCCCTGGCACAACCTGAAGCCATTTCCTTTGTCCTTTGCTAACACACCATCAAACACTGACGTGCTGCTCCGAGGTTTCCTCAACTGAGCCTGGTTTTACCACACCAAGTGCAAGTCCACAAGCGTTCCTCACCTGAAGACCTCAGATGAAATTCCTCTGAGGAATCAGTCCGGGGAACCAAGGGAAGATTCAAAGTCTGTATTCCTATTTCCTCACGATGCTGCATAGTCACCATGGCACAGAGCCGTGACAAAGGCAAGGCCCCTTTGGCAACCAGCTGCTCTCTGACATTTGGGTAATAATACCTGGTAAGACACAAACAACCAGCATCAACATTTCTCTCACAACTGCACAGAAGTCACCTCTGAGTGTCTTTAAACCCTAATGGGCCTCCCCGGCTAAGGGAGAAACTCAAATAGATGTGTTTCCACTGAAGAAAAGAACCAGTAAGTGCTTAAGTAGATAATGCTACAAATGTATATATATATTTGCTAGTCCTAATAAATCAACAAGCAAGAACTCCACTAAAAATTGGCATCCCAAAGAAAAACAAGAGAAAGATCTGGCACCAAATATTCTCCGCTCTCTTCCCGTTAATAAATTAAAATACGTCTCCTGCAGAACAGATTTGTGGTACCAGTTTGTGAGTGTAAGAAATGATTCTAAACCTTTTCTTAGTGCATTACTTGACTTCAGCTTCATCCTAAAACAAATTTTGGCACTCTATCTTACAAACAGCCCATAGTAATTCTCATGTGACTTGGCAAATTTTAAAAAGCCTGACTTGTTTACTACAGAATGAACAGATTATTATCTTTTTCTAAAGCTATTTGTCTTCATGGCTTCTCCTCTCCATTACTAATAATCAGCTTCAGTAGCCAAAGAAACCATATGAACTTACAAAACACTTTCTATTATTTCTCTAGTAATCAGTGACTTGGAGTAGGGAAAAAAGCAAACCCAGCACAACGAAATTATACTTTCAGGGTGCTACTAAGTAAAATCTAGTAGTGTCAAGGATTTAAACACTACTTTTAGACTGTTATGCTGATTAAAAGACGGAAGAAAGCAAACTAGGAATACACACTTTCTAAGTAAGTTATAAAAAGAAAAGGAGTAATTAGGACTCTTGGGGAGGAAAAAGGCTCATAGGTCTTAAGTGCAGATACACATCACCAAATGTTGAGGCGCTTACCTTTTTTTTTTAGCTATTATTAAATCATATTACGGAATATCCATCCCAGAACTGGAGATTTTTCAAGATCAGATCTATCTCTACCTGTATTGCTGTGCTATCTACAAAGAATAGGACGTTTTTCTGTACCTGCACCAGACTTCAAACTGGATTCCTCCTCCTGCTGCTCCTGGTTCCATAAATGCACTGACCAGGAGCCTCTGGACTGGCACATCAGCAGGAACCAACAGGGAATGATGATGTTCATCATTAAAGATGGGATCAGGGACACACAAAGTGGTAGCTGTTCGAAATGGCTTTAAGGTGATGCCTAGAAGTCAAGCAGAGTTGGATAAAAATGGTTGTAATTGCAGCCTTCAACCCTTTTCTGCTTGCAATCCTTCGGGAGGTAGGACCCATGGACAGGGAGTGAAATCCTCTGGGGACAAGGCTTGCTCTCCTGAGCTTCACTTCACAAAGCTTTTACAAGCCATCCATGCAGCCCCATGACCCTGTGAGCCACAGGCTGGGAGCTCCTGCTAAAGAGGCAGTACGAAAATCCCACAGGACTTACTATGGAACAACGTTACTGACTGTCATTTCTCAGTGGGAATGTATGTTAGTGATTCAAAGCACTCCACACTATGTTCTTTCCTACAACTGCAATTACTTACTCTTCTAGAATCTGAAAAATGGTGGGTTTAGATTGAATATTGGGAAGACGTTTTTCCCATGAGGGTGGGGAGGCCCTGGCACAGGTTACTCAGAGAAGCTGTGCCTGCCCCTGGATCCCTGCAAGTGTCCAAGGCCAGGCTGGACAGGGCTTGGAGCAGCCAGGGAGAGTGGAAGGTGTCCCTGCCCATGGCAGGGGGCGGCACTGGATGGCCTTTAAGGTCCCTTCCCACCTAAACCATGCCATGTTAATCCTAGGGATCTAAACCAAGCAACTGTTCTGTTGCTGTAGCCATGAAAATAACAGGAGTGTTAAGGTTGGAAAAGCCCTCTAAGATCATCAAGTCCAACTGTTAACCCAGCCCTGCCAAGGCCACCAGTAAATCACGTACCCAAGTGCCATATCCAAACACTTTTTGAACATTTCCAGGGATAGCCACTGGGTAGCTGTGCCAGGGCTTGATAACCCTTTTGATGAAGACATTTTCCCTCGTATCCAACTTAAACCTCCCCTGGCATGATCTGGGGCAGTTTCCCCTTGTCCTGTCCCTTGCTGCCTGGGAGCAGAGGCTGATCCCCACCTGGCTGCACCCTCCTGTCAGAGAGCTGTAGAGAGCAAACAGAGCATCCTGAAAGGCTTTGCTGAACTTCACTGGGAACAATCTCGCTATTCCCTGCAGACCTGTTCCTGCATCTTTGTTGGATCAGCTGGCACAGCCCTCAAGACCTTTAACAAAAGGTACCATGTGAAGAGATTCAGAATTAGGTCTCTTCTTTTTTCACTGGGAACTTGCCACCAGCCTCAGACAAACAAGGCTCTTAATCCAGTGACACAGTCCAAGTCCAGTTTTTCCAAGAAAACAAGCATTGGCTGCATCAAAGCTCAGAAAAACATGTCCCCTCTTACTCAGGCAAAGAGAACACAACTAAACAGGATTTCATTAAAGCAGCGCCCTAAAGAAGGGAAAATTGTAAAACAAACTTACCATCCTCAGGCAATCCAGGTCCTTGCAGTGCACCACAACCAGCCTCCTGAACTGGGAAATAGTACTGGATGTAGCAGTCAGCCTCTCCCCAGACCGTGGTCTGCAAGGGAGTGAGCCCCTTCACACTCTCCACATGGATCTCACACACGTGCTCCATCAGGTCTTCCCCTTTTGGCTCCAGCTGCTAACAAAAAAAAAAGGGAAGCCACATGGAAAGGATGACTTCAGGAAACTGGGAACATTTCAACAAGCTGCCCAGGGAAGTGGTTGAATCATCCCTGGAGGTATTTAAAAGCCATGTGGATGTAAAATTTGGGGACATGGTTTAATGGTGGCCTTGGCAGGCCTGGGTTAGTGGCTGGACTTGATGAGCATAAAGGTATTTTCCAACCTAAACAATTACATATTATAAGGATCTAAGAAGCCTGAGATGAGAGGCAGAAAAATTATCTGCCATTTTCCTCCTCAACTTCACAGAAATATTGAAAGCCTGAAAGAAAGTTACTTTTTTTCCTGCAAAGCATATAAAAAACATAAAAGTTCCTACCTATCCAACTCAAAAGGTAGTGGCAAAACCTCCACAATAAGGCCGTGAGAATTAAGATTTTTCTATAATTTTGCTTTTTTTTTTTTTTTTAACTGGACTTGTGATGATAGAAGCAGTGGATATGCAAGGCAATGAAAAGGGCAATAATGTCAAGACTGGTGAGAGCAAGCTGGTAAAAAAAAGAGTATAAACCATGTAATTCTGTGTATAATTTGTAGAATACAACAGAACTGGCTACAGCATCAAGAAGAGGTTGGGGATCACTCATCTGTTAATGAAACCACTGGTAAAACCCTTTTCACGTGTCCTTAACAGCGAGAATGGGGATTTACTGAACAAGAAATACCATTGTGGGTTTTGCAGGAGGATGGTCCAGAGAGTGGGGAGGACGTTGTGTGACCGGAGATACCATTCCTTCTTCAGTTTTGGGCCTCTGCAGTGCCACTCTCCGATCAGCTGATCCCATTGCCAAGGCGACCCTCAGGCGTCCGCTCGTGCCGCCGCTGAAAACATCGACCACGGGCACGTGGCCATCCACAGCCACCACCGGCTACTGAGCCTGCAGGAGCAGCTGGGAAACCTTGGCATCTCTGCAAAACAAACCCAAAACAAACACAGAAACCCCAGCATGAGAAGGAGCCATCTGAACTAGGAACAGGAGCACACAGAAACCATTTTTAATGGGATTTTCAATGCTGATAAAAACCAATCTATCTCCATTCCTCTGAGATTTGTCTCACTTATATCCAGTCTTCACACAGCAGTGATCCATCAGCTGCTGAGTGCAAGAGGCTATTTTCAGCAATGGCACAGGACAACTTCCCAAAACCTAACAGCGCCTCAGCTATGAGCCAGCCTAGAGATCTGTGAATGAAGGGATGAACGGGAACAAGACTCCCATTAACACCCTGTAGCCATATTATACTTTTATGAGGCAGTTACGTGCCTTTGGAGATGGAAGAAAAGAAGGAACAGTGACAACCTCCCAGAAAGATGTAAAAATCTCCAATAATACACTGAAGTTATTCAAGGCCAGGTTGGATGGGGCTTGCAGCAATCTTGTTCAGTGGAAGGTGTCCCTGCCCATGGCAGGGGGTGGCACTGGGTGAGCTTTAAGACCCCTCCCAAGCCAAACCATTCTGGGATTCTAAGATAGACACAAGTAAACTACAGTGGCTTACTACAAAAATCATACAAACCACACAGTAACAACTAACAAAGCAGTGGCCAGTCAGCTCCATCCCATTTCTACCTGTCACTAGGTCTGACCAAAAGAAAAGGAAGAAATCCTTTGCATTAGGAAGGATTTCTTCTGTCCACTATTTCCAGCATTTTCAACTCTTTTAAGCAGGTATATTACTTAACTGAACAACAAGTCAATAGATTAAACCCAGAAAGAACAAAGAACTCTGGAGAATCCCAGAGAACACAAAAGATGAAGGTTTTGGAACCTTTTTGACACCTGGGCTGTGCAAACCGACAGCATCCCTATGGGATCCCTGCAGAGCATAATTAGGGGCAAACTCAATCAGTCACAATCTTGGAAAATTACTGATGGAAAGCAACACTTCATTTTCCTGTGTAGTCACTTTGATTCCTTCTACTTTTATTCCATCATAGGACCACAAGTTAAGCAGGCACCAACCCTGATGGAGCACGGTGACTTCATTTCTCACACTCTATCTGTACTGACACGAGCAGCACCCGCAGCTGCCACCCGGCTCAGCCCGGGCTCCGTCCAGCCCTCCCCGAGAGCTGCCGGCAGCCGAAATCCTCCCCGCCCGCCCTGCCGGGGAAAGCCGCCCCCGGCTCCGGCCCCGCCAGCTCTCACCTCCCGGCAAAGAGCAGCTCCGTCCTTGCCGGCCGCTCCCGGCTCCGGGCAGCCGCCGCCCTTCGGGCAGGGGCAGGGCCCGGGCAGCTCCGGTGCGGCTCTTCCTCGGCGCTTTTGCGTTTCGCGGCCGCCGGCGCGGTTCGGCGCTCTCGGGGCGCTCTTGGTGAGGCTTCATTGGCACCTGCCGGGACCCCAAAGAGGGCGCGTCCGGCACGGGCCACACTCAAGATGGCGGACGCGATAGGACCCCGGGAGAGGCGTCCCCGCCGCTGCCTGCCGGAACCCGCGCGGCTCCCGCCCGCCCCCGGCGCCGCTGACCCCGCGGCCCGTGTCCGCTCACCGGGAAACGCCGCGGAAAATCTCGCCGAAAGCGCTGGGGCGGTGTCGGGGTCGCGTTCAGGCATCCGCATAGTCGGAGCGGGGTCCTTTCCTCCCGCGCACTTTCTGTCCCTACCCAAAGCGCCTGCGCGCGGTGCCGCCACCTTTGGAAGGTCAACTCAGCCGCGTGCCCGCGCCATCTTTGCTGTGGCAAGCACGTGATTTCCGCCCTTCGCCGCCATCTTGGGTGCTGGCGGAAGCCACTTCCGGTAGGCCGCCATCTTTAGTGTGGTACAGCTAAGGCCCCCGCTCCTCCCCAAGGGCGTCTGTCTATTCCGCTGCCTGAATCCGGTCCCGACTCCCACGCCGCTCCCGCGCTTTCGGCGCGATTTTCCGCGGCGTTTCCTGGTGCGAGGACGCGGCCGGCACGGTCAGCGGCGCCGGAGATGGGCGACGGCCGCGCGAGCGGCGGCAGGCATCGGCGGGGACGCCTCTCCCGGGGTCCTACCGCGTCCGCCATCTTGAGTGTGGCCGACGCCGGACGCGCCCTCTTTAGGGTCCTGGCAAATACTAATAAAGCGTCACTTACACCGCCCCGAGAGCGCCGAACCCGCGCCTTCCTTTCCGAGCCGCCCTCTTGACTGCGGCCCTTTGGCAGCTCCGTTCCGACAGCGCTCGCCCGGTACCCCCCGCCCCGCGCCGCTGCTGCCCGGCCAAACCGGCCCCGCCGCTGTCACGCGTCTCAGCCCGCGCCCCGCACGGCGCCCGCTCCTTTTATCGCCGTGGCCCCGCTCAGCCACGGCCGTGCCCCTCTGCACTCCGAACCGCCCTTCGCCCCTCCCCGCCTCCGCTCACAGACACGGCCCCGCTCGCTGCCGCCCCTCGCTCTCCCCGCGCTCGGCAGCCGCCGAGGCCGCCGCTGTCCCGCGTCCCCCGGCGGGAGCGGCGGGCGGGGCCGGGCCAGCGGCGGGGCCGGGGGCGGCAGTGCCGCTCTCTCGCCACCAGGCGGCAGCAGCGCCGCCGAGCGCAGCCCGGGGCTGGGACGCGCTCCGGGCCGGGCACAGAGCACCGGCAGCAGCCGGCTCCGAGCGCTGCTGAGCGCCTGCACCCCCAGCATCTGCGCTCCTGCTTTCAGGCACTTGCTTGTTTCCTTTCCTATATGAAAACGTCAGCCCGTTATTTTCAAAACCTATTATTCAAAACCATCTCTATTCCCAGTTTCTTATATTACTGTATGTAATAATAGTAGATAGAGAGGATTTATTTTGCAATTTATTTAGATCTAAATTAGTATCTTTGTCAATACATATAAAAATTAAAACCTCGGCAGGTTTTACTATTCTACACACACCCCTCCCTGTGGATTTTCTGGCAGCTTTGGCTCCCTCTGGCAGAGGGCACCCAGCATTGGCCCCCCTCATTCCCCACTCACCTGCTCCTCCACCGCATCGCGGCTCTCCCGGGGACATTGGGGTTCCACAAATGACATCGGAGTCCCCGAGTCTCCACCCCCTCCCCCGGCCTTTTTTCCTTATCCCCAAAGAAAGCACAAAACGAGTCAAGCTGCCCTGGACAGCAGCAGCGTGTCGCTTTAATAAAGCCATTTCCACGTGTATGTGCCCCAAAAAGGGGCTCTGCTGCCACAATGAAGGGGGGCAGCCCCCAGCAGCCTCGCAGCTCCTCCCCAGCTCTGGTGCCGCAGGCTGGCGGCCGCCCCACGGCGCGGGGGCAGCGAGTCCCACGCCGGTGCCGCGGCTCCCGCTCGGGCTCCGCTCCGTTCCTGAGCCCGGGGCAGGAGCTGTCCCATCCCTTCCCTACCGTGCCGCTGCTGCCCCCTGCGAGGATGGACTTGGAGATCACAGGTGACTGGTGTGCCTAAAACAATAAAGTTATGCAGTGATCCAAGTGTTTTTCCTGAGGAAATGACATATTGCTTGAAACTGGGACAACTTATCCCACGGCCTTCTCCAGGAAGAGTCACAGCTGGATATGCTCTCCCATAAAGGATTCCATAGGGCCTCACCTTTTGCTTGGCGCTTGGCTTAATTCCTCAGCAATGCCGGGGAATGTGGCCATTTGAGTTTTTTGGCAGATTTGGCTCATTTGCCTTTTTCGGCTTTGTTTCCTTCTCTCAACCTTCCCACTAGACTGTGGTCTCAAAGGAATATGTAAAATCCCATTGGATTCCTATTCTTTTGGACAATATTTGCACAATTCCTGTACAAAACAAGGGCCCCTATTAGGATGCTTTTCCCTACCATTCCCCATCAGTTGCATCTGCCAGTCCATTCCCTAAGTTAGTTGGGCTCTTCCCAAATTTCTGAGCTTCACAAGACAGGAGATTATTTTGGCCTGGGAATGAAACACTCCCGAGGAATTGTCTAATACCATCTCTGCCTTTGAGACCTGATCCTTGTGCTCAAAGGATCCCTCTTTCTTCCCTTCAGGCAATTACAAGGCTCACTGCCCCCATCCGGGAACAGTCACCAGTCTGGATCTTCTCCTGGAGTATCCCTGCAGTCTTCCCTGCTGGGATCCTGCTCAGGAATCCATAGGGAACAAATTTAATAATTAATTCTTCTCACCCCCGCCCAATTCTAATTCCAAAGGATTTGGTGCCTGCCTTACCTGGCTGGAGCCTGCTTCCAACTCTGTTCTTACTGCTTCTGCTGCTTTCTATTTCCCAGGAATTCCACTGATGGGGTGACAGCATTTTTCACCTCCTCCAGGATTCCCTCTGTTGCATTTGGTTGCTGGAAGGATATCAAAACCTGAGCCCCCAGGGCTTTACTATCAGGAATTACATCCCTGCATTTGTTAATTTCCCAGTATTATCTCTTCCCCACAAAGCACTCGGCATCCAAGGAATATAGAAATGGATATGCTAACCATTGTTTACTCCCCCTCTGGAATTTCAGAGCTTGGAAAAATGGGCAGCTGGGGCTTTTCCTGGTGGTACCCGTGAAGTGTATTTTACTTAAAAGCCCCTTCCCGTGTCTTTCCCTGTATCCACCAAAAATCCACCTGTTTATTCCCTAGCTGCTTCCTCCTTCTTTTCCTTTATCCCACAGCATTTTAACAGGTGGATATGCCCCTCTGGAAGAGCACCTTTCATTCCAAACTTAAGAACAAACAAATCACTTTCCTTTGACCTTCATTATTACGATTTCACCAAGAGGTAGTGGATGCAAAGCGATCCTCTCCTCACCCCTGCTGGATTCCTGGAGCAGGGATTCTTTCTGTCTTTCTCCTGGGGTGCCCTCCCCCACACGCCCTTTTCAGGCTTTGTTCCACAGCTTTTGCTTCCAAACCTTGGATCCTTTCCCTCACTCCGGGAGCTCTCATCAGTTCCACACCCTCTTTTCTCCCATCCGGATAATTTCTCCAAGAATGGAGCTGGGCATTTCAATTCCCTTCTCTTTTCTCTGAGAATTCCCACCGGTCCAGACCTAAAGCTGACACAAGGAACACTCAGTGCCCACAAATCCAAATCCAGACCTGGCCAGCCCTAAAGCAGCAACTCCGAATATACAATTCTGGACCATCTGCATTAATTCAAACCTAACATTTAGGGGACAGCTCAGGCTGCAGCACAAAGTCAGTGCAGACACATGATTCACAGGAGCCGTGGGATTTTCTGCACTTCCTGCAGTGGCATTTATGGCTGAACAGTCCAGAACAAGGCCTGAGCACGCAGGACTGGAGAATAAACACCAAGCAACAACCCCTGTGCTTGGCAGGGGCCTGGGGCATCCCAGTCTAGGCTATTGGCTTCCTTTCCTTTTTTTCACTGCAATTAACCTGCAATGGGGACTTTTGAATCCATCCACACAATGAGACACGTTTCCTGAAACAGATCCTCCATATAAACAGGAACAGAAAAGCTCACTGCCACATTTAGAAACCCTTCAGCAAAGCACTTGGAAAAGCAAAGGCAGTGTGGGATTACCTGGAGCACCAGGGAACCAAAGTGAAGGTAGGAAACCAGCCCATGGCGAACAGCTGCCACTGCTTCTTACTCCAGTCACTATGCAAGTGCAGCTTCCCTGGAATTTCACACTCAGCGTCTCTTCCAAGCTCAACAGGGGAGCAAACAGATACTGCAACATCTTCCTTTGTACTCTGAGCAGCACAGACCCACCGGGAGGAACTAGAATCCAAAGGCAAATCTAAACAAGGGACTCCCACTTGCCACTCTCTCTACCTTTTCTCCAGTGTAGCCCTGGGCTGGGAAACGAAAGGCAACAAACACTTAAAAAACATCCCTGAGGTGTCTTGAGGATGCCCAGGCCTGGGGGAAAGCCCTTCCCACCAGCCTCTTGGCCTTTTCCCACTGAGGAACTGTGGCAATGCACATCCAGCCAGAGAGCCTGGGATGCTTTCTGCACACCAAACACCGCAGCCCTGAGCGCCAGGAGTCTCAAGATGCTCTGGATGCAATTCCCAGCCCCAGTGAACCCATGGAAGTTAAACCTAGCAGACAGGAAAAGAGGAACCCTGTGTCCCTCTGGCTGATCCCACAGCACGGGCAGGACCAGGGGCACTCCAGTGCAGGCCAGCAGAGTGAGAAGCTGTTGGCTTTGGCTGCTCAAACACTAAAGCTTTTGGCATCACTGGGGTGACTTCAATGGTTTTTCCTGTCCTAAAAGACAGAAGAAAACAAAAATTAAGTCCGCTGTGCTGCATTGAGGGTTCCAGGGTTGCTGCATTGTGCCGCTGTTGGGGGGAAAATGGTGTTGTTGTTATGGGTGGTGTTTAGAGTAAGGACTGGTGCACCTTTTCCCTGTACCACTAACATGCACTGTATACTTTCTGCCCTGTCAGGGGTGCTGTTTAGGGTGAGGCGAGGGGAAGCAGGGGGGTGAGGGGTGGTGCCACTGTACCCTAACCTGTACCCGTAATCTCCACTGTGTGCTCTCCATCCCTCAAGCACTCCCTTCACTCCTCAGCCCATAATGTCCATGTGTCAAGCCTCAAGACCCCCATGTTGTTCCTCAAGCCCCCCTGCTGTGCCTCTCAGGCCTCAGCCTCTACATGTCACCCCCAAGCCCCCCCATCCCTCAACCCCCAGCCTCTGTGTGTCAACTTCATGCCCCCCCCGCGTTGGCTTCGTCCTGGGCTGGGAAAAGGAGAGGGACAGGGAATAGCTTTAAGCTGCTTTGGCCGCCAGCACTAGAGAGCGGCCGCCGCACGCAGACACGCGGGGCTGTTGCTATGAGCCGCCATTTCAGCGGCTCCCGGGGACACGAGCAGCACCCGCAGCTGCCACCCGGCTCAGCCCGGGCTCCGTCCAGCCCTCCCCGAGAGCTGCCGGCAGCCGAAATCCTCCCCGCCCGCCCTGCCGGGGAAAGCCGCCCCCGGCTCCGGCCCCGCCAGCTCTCACCTCCCGGCAAAGAGCAGCTCCGTCCTTGCCGGCCGCTCCCGGCTCCGGGCAGCCGCCGCCCTTCGGGCAGGGGCAGGGCCCGGGCAGCTCCGGTGCGGCTCTTCCTCGGCGCTTTTGCGTTTCGCGGCCGCCGGCGCGGTTCGGCGCTCTCGGGGCGCTCTTGGTGAGGCTTCATTGGCACCTGCCGGGACCCCAAAGAGGGCGCGTCCGGCACGGGCCACACTCAAGATGGCGGACGCGATAGGACCCCGGGAGAGGCGTCCCCGCCGCTGCCTGACGGCGCCCGCGCGGCTCCCGCCAGCCCCCGGCGCCGCTGACCCCGCGGCCCGTGTCCGCTCACCGGGAAACGCCGCGGAAAATCTCGCCGAAAGCGCTGGGGCGGTGTCGGGGTCGCGTTCAGGCATCCGCATAGTCGGAGCGGGGTCCTTTCCTCCCGCGCACTTTCTGTCCCTACCCAAAGCGCCTGCGCGCGGTGCCGCCACCTTTGGAAGGTCAACTCAGCCGCGTGCCCGCGCCATCTTTGCTGTGGCAAGCACGTGATTTCCGCCCTTCGCCGCCATCTTGGGTGCTGGCGGAAGCCACTTCCGGTAGGCCGCCATCTTTAGTATGGTACAGCTAAGGCCCCCGCTCCTCCCCAAGGGCGTCTGTCTATTCCGCTGCCTGAATCCAGTCCCGACTCCCACGCCGCTCCCGCGCTTTCGGCGCGATTTTCCGCGGCGTTTCCTGGTGCGAGGACGCGGCCGGCACGGTCAGCGGCGCCGGAGATGGGCGACGGCCGCGCGAGCGGCGGCAGGCATCGGCGGGGACGCCTCTCCCGGGGTCCTACCGCGTCCGCCATCTTGAGTGTGGCCGACGCCGGACGTGCCCTCTTTAGGGTCCTGGCAAATACTAATAAAGCGTCACTTACACCGCCCCGAGAGCGCCGAACCTGCGCCTTCCTTTCCGAGCCGCCCTCTTGACTGCGGCCCTTTGGCAGCTCCGTTCCGGCCGCGCTCGCCCGGTGCCTCCCGCCCCGCGCCGCTGCTGCCCGGCCAAACCGGCCCCGCCGCTGTCACGCGTCTCAGCCCGCGCCCCGCACGGCGCCCGCTCCTTTTATCGCCGCGGCCCCGCTCAGCCACGGCCGTGCCCCTCTGCGGTCTGAACCGCCCTTCACCCCTCCCCGCCTCCGCTCACAGACACGGCCCCGCTCGCTGCCGCCCCTCGCCCTCCCCGCGCTCGGCAGCCGCCGAGGCCGCCGCTGTCCCGCGGCCCCCGGCGGGAGCGGCGGGCGGGGCCGGGCCAGCGGCGGGGCCGGGGGCGGCAGTGCCGCTCTCTCGCCACCGGGCGGCAGCAGCGCCGCCGAGCGCAGCCCGGGGCTGGGACGCGCTCCGGGCCGGGCGCAGAGCACCGGCAGCAGCAGCCGGCTCCGAGCGCTGCTGAGCGCCTGCACCCCCAGCGGCTGCGCTCCTGCTTTCAGGCACTTGCTTGTTTCCTTTCCTCTATGAAAACGCCAGCCCGTTATTTTCAAAACCTACCCATCTCTATTCCCAGTTTCTTATATTCCTGTATGTAATATAGTAGATAGAGAGGGCTTATATCAAAATGAATTTATATATAAATGAGTAGCATTTGTCAATATATATAAAAATTAAAACCTTGACAGGTTTTACTATTCTACGCACACCCCTCTGGCTGTGAGGAACAACAACTAACAATGCTGATCCTCCTAAACACACACACAGAGCAAATGTTACCTGACCCTTGGAAAGGGAAGCTCACGAATAAAGCTAATGTCAACTGTGACAGTGATAACGAAGTGCGATTACCAGGTCGTTCTCAGTCCTCTATAGATATTTCATTAAAGTATACAAATAGGGAGACCTCCATCCCAAACAGATTCTCTAAAACCTCACTCCAGACAAGGTGATGCGCCTTCCTAAAAGGAGAGACAATCCAAGCCTCCATAAATCAACAAAACCTGAGGATACAATCAGTGCCTTAAAAACAAAATTTATCGGCCTTTCAGAGGTAATTGAACAAAATCAAATAGCTTTGGATTTACTTTTGGCTTCCACAATTACCAACAACAATTGCCGTGTATACATAGATCAAACCCTGAAAATACAAACTGACCTGAAAGAAGTTAAAAAGGACACTAGAATCTTTTGTGAAATGCAAAAGAATCAAGAAAATATATTGAATGAGAGGATCTCGTGAATTCCAAATTTAAATATGGGCATCAAAAAATTAATTGGTATAATTACCACATCCCAACATTTGTGCTGGATACCTAAATAGTATTCCAAACGTACACCATTAGATTTAACAAAATGTGTCAATCTGGCAATAACCATTTTCTCTAAAAACCTCAAGACAACATATTTAACCTTATTCACATAGCGTTAAAACCTTATTTAGCACTACTAAAGTACCAAATGATTTAATAGCTTTACTTATGTTGATTGATATTTCTATATGCCTTGGAGTTTCTACCACGATCACTTTAAAAATGCTTGCATCTTCACTCTGATCGTCACAGTGGGTGAGAAAAACTTCACCCTAAATATGACTTAAAAGTCTCATATGATTATAAAAACAATGTTTACCTCTTCCTACCTCTTCAAGGTAAAACATATGTAGGCAAAAGCAATTAAGTTTTACTACATCCTTCGTTCCCCTGAGACAATCAAACCATTATGTAGTATAAATATATTTGCTTAAATTATTGTAGAATTACCTAACAACTTAATACATTAAGCAAAGCTGAACTTCACTGAAGGACACCGAATCAAGAAGCATAAAGAGAAATGAAAAGAGTCACCGACCATCCACTGAACTGCTTCGATCGCTACAACCGAAAAACTCTCCTTTGCTCCTGGTTTGCATCTCGTCCTCCCACCATCTCAAGATTCAGGGGGTGGGGGAACAACCTACCCTACATGGACTAATAATTGGATTGTCCTTAACTACCATGTACACTCCAATACCACGCCTTACACATTATATGCGTGACACGAGCCGAAGAAACAACAGCTGCTTCTTATCAAGGCTAATACAACATCTTTTGAAGAAATACTACAGCCTAGGAAAACAACGTGTATCAAAATACTTAACGATGGCACACACATGCAAGAAAGTAGACGCTTTTAGAGCACGGAGGCAAGCAAAGCACCTCGCTGTTCCCGCCCCTCCTGTCCCTCACACCCTGCTCTGTCGTGTCCTACGCTACCACACGACAGACTGCCGGGAGCAAGATTCATCCCCGAGAACCATCACACCGATAGCCTTGAACATTCCAACTTCAGCGCCAATTGAAGGAACCTCCTGCAGTCCAATGCCTAGTACAGCAACAAGACAAAGTCCTCGCCCACCCAGGATCTTCAAAACAATCGAGGACAAGGTTTGAACAAGCCTCGTGGTTTGAGGGCCACCGTCTGCCCAAAAAGCCCAACTCCGCATCCGGATGATACGAACACCACGAATGCATCAATGAACGGCAGATGCGCGGGACACTGGCAGCTTGGACCCGCGATTAACTCCGCCCCTGCCGCTGGATGGACACAGCAACGGAAAACCGGGAGCCCGAAGGTCTCACGAGAGAGTGCAAACCACATCGAACACCGCTTCCAGCAGGCGCCCGGGTCATTATTCAAAGGCGCGGCTCAGTTAAAGAGCAATGCCGACAAAGCCCCCGGACAAAAAGCCTGCGGTGTCGGGGTTTTTCCCTTTCAGCGACTTTTGCGAGCGAGCTCTGAAGCTGCCGAGCCACGAGTGTCCCCCAGCGCCCCGTGCCGGGACTCGCTCCGGGCCGGCGCCGTCCCACGGTGCGAGGGGAGCGGGGCGGCCACGCGAGCCGCGGCAGCGGCGGCGCTCGGCGCCCGGGGCCGGCCCCGCGCTCCCGGAACCGGGCGGAGCGCGGCTCCCGGCAGGGAAGCGGCTCCTCCGGCGGCCGGGGCCGGCCCCGCTCCGGGAGACCCCCGCCCGCCCGCCCCGGCGCTGCCGAGCGGCGCCGGCAC
Source organism: Monarcha castaneiventris obscurior (assembly GCA_026261815.1). Lineage (NCBI taxonomy): Eukaryota > Metazoa > Chordata > Aves > Passeriformes > Monarchidae > Monarcha > Monarcha castaneiventris. The sequence continues at coordinate 752,817 of JAMPIT010000887.1, read as the reverse complement.
CGGCCCGAGGGGGACCCGGCGGCGCCCGAGCCCCGCGGGCGGAGCGGGCGGGAGCGGCGCGGCTCCAGCCGCATCTCCCGCCCGCCGGCCCGGCAGCGCTCGCCTCGGCTCCGCACGGCTCTGCCCCGTCGGGCCCCGGCGGCAGCCCGGCCCCGAAATCCCCGCTCCTCCTGAGAAAATCCCCGGGGACCAGGAGCGCTCCCGCCAAAGACATTCGGTGCCGGGGCACGGGCAGAAGCGCCCTCAAATGCGGCGGCACGCCCCGATTTAAACCCTCCACAAGCTGGGGTTTCCTTCGATTTAACCCCTGAAACTGAGGCAACAGGGGGTGTTTACCTCAATTTAAACCAATACAATGGCAAATAAAGGAGTTCTCCCCTTCAATTTAATCCTCTGAAATATCAGAAAGAGAGGGGTTTATCTCAAATTAAATCTTTCATATGATAGGAAAAGGGCGATTGTTACCTCAATGAAAATCCTTGAAAAGCAGGGACAACAGGGCTTCCGCCTCAGTTTAAACCTCAGGATGATGAAAACTGGGGGGGTTACTCTCAATTCAGACCCATAAAATGGCAACATCCGTGTTTTCCCCGTCCATTTAAAATGCAGCATGGAGATTCCTTGTCAATTGATTCACCAAACACCACGGAAAAGGCAGGTCTTCCTTAAATCACTACCCTTAAAATTACAGGTGAAGGGGGATCCCCCCCAGTTCAAACACAGACAATAATGGAAGAGGACTTTCTTCCCTCAATTTACACCCCTTTTGTTCTCGTAACCCCCTTTTTTGGGGGGGGGGGGGGGCAAGGCGGGGGCGGGGGGAGGGTCGAGGGGCTGGCAAGATGAAATCAAAAGGAAAAGGGAAAAAGAGAAAGAACCCCTCCGGCAAACCCTCACGCTGGCTCACCTGCTGCTGCCTGGCACAAAGGTTCGTCCCTCGGCACCTCCTTTCAGCAAAGCTCCACATCCAAGTGGTCCCCTGGACCCTGTGAGATGCTCTCACCGTCCTTCCACGAGAGGCCCCCCCAGGAGCCCACCATAAACTCCTCTCCCCCAGCATCTCCATACAAAAGTGAGCTGAGGAAACCCCTCCTAAAACAGTCCCCGACAGGAGCCGCCCTCTCCTCACGGTCACAGCTCGCACCCGGGGCTGCTCTGACCCCTCATCATCCTCAGAGTTCACACCTGGGCTCATTGCCAGCGCCAGAGTGAAGGCAGATGCAGAAAGGATTTGCTGCTCATTTCCTGGACACCTCATTGTCCGCACCTGACACACTGGGGCACCAGGCTTTCCCTTCCATGGATAAGGACCCCTCTTCTCCTCCAGGTGCCCAAGACTGAAACTGGGATTCCACCTCCAAAATTCCATATACCCGAGGTTAATAATTCCCAAGGAAATTCCCCACTGATCATAAGCAATCACCTACACTTTTTCCTCTGTCCCAGACTGTGCGTGCAGTCCTGGACATATCTTCCCAAATCCAGACTGCACATCCCCTCCTGGACACCTGTTCCCTGTTCCAGACTGTGCATTCAGTCTCAGATGTGCTTCCCAAATCCAGACTGCATGTGTAGTCCCAGATATGTGTTCCTGATTCCAGACTCTGCGCGCAACCCCGGATTCGTTTTCCTGGATCCAGACCATACGTTCAGTCATGGACGATTTTTCCCCCTTCTGGGCCGCACATGCAGTCGTCCTGGATGTCTCTTCCAAAATCTTCTGCACATGCAGTCCCAGACACGTTCTCCCACTGCCAGACTGTGCATTCAGTCCCAGACATACTTCCCGGTTCCGGACTGCATGTTTCATCCCGGACATGTGTTCCCAATTCCGGACAGTGCGTGCAACCGTGGATCCATTTTTCCAAATCAGGACCATACATTCGGTCATGGATGATTTTTCCCCATTCTGGACTGCACCTGCAGTCCCGGATGTCTCTTCCCAAATCCAGACAGCACATGCAGTCTTGGGCATGTTTTCTCCGTTTCCAGACTGCGCGTGCAACCCCGAATCCATTTTCCCGGATCCAGAACGTTTGTTCTGTCATGGACGCGTTTTCCTGTTCTGGACAGCCCATATGGTCCCGAATGCATTTTCCCGAATCCAGACTGCATATGTGGTCCCGGACATGTTTTTCCAGTTCTGGACTGCACGGGTAATCCCAGATGCCTCTTCCCAAATCTGGACTGTACGTTCAACCCTGGATTTTTTTTATTGATTCCACAATCCCGGTCACATTTTCTAAGATCCGGATTGTACATTCAGTTCTGGACAATTTGTCCTCATACTGGGTAGTGCGTATTGTCCTAGATGCGTTTTCCCAAATCTGGACTGCACGTTCAGACATGTATTCCCAGTTTTGAACTGCATGTGCTATTAAGGAAATATTCAATAGTTTTTTCTGTCTGAGATGTCACAGTCTGGTTTATATTTGAAATGAAATCTCAGGCAACTTTTCCCTAAAATTGAATTAGAGGCAGATTCCCTCACACAGACACATTTTTGCAGCAACTTTGTTAGGAAGCCCGGTGAGCCATAGGATTTGAGCTGCCTTAGACTTGGAAACAAGTCCCTGTTTAGAAGCTTTCAGCAAATTCCTGAAGTTCTCCTGAGATCCAGCCTGTCAGTAGCAGCTCCCCATCCAGCCTGGAAATGGGCAGGGACCCCTCTGCACTGGGCACAGCTTTTTTTCCCCCGGAGAGATGCTCCAGCAGCACTTGGTAGTGAGTGATGGGGGTTAACAGTGATGGGATGAACAGGAAGGCTTAAATCCATGATCATTGCTGGGCTCTTGGCAGCACTGAATTCCCAGCTAAGGGGAGAGGAGCCACTGAAATTGCCCCTTCCAGCACAGCAGCTGCTTTGTGCCAGTACCTGTAACCTAGGATTGATCCTGATTGTCTGAGTCTGGAGTCACTGAAGTGCTGGACTATGGAAAACAGAAGAGACAGTGGATCAACCACTTGTGTCATCCGGTGGGTTTTGGGCATGGCACAGCAGCTGGCAGTGGGTGTGTTTAGGGGGAGGAGCCACTGCTTCCCTTCCCAGCGAGGTGGGGGAAAGGCAGCCCAGAGGATGAGGCTTGGGAAGGAATTGTGAGATGAGAAGTAGCTCAAATCTGCCTTAAACTCCTGGAATGATCTGTGTTGGAAAGGACCTTACAGATCATCCTGTTCAACCCCTGCCATGGTCAGGAACACCTTCCTGGGGTGTCCACGGAATACGCTCCGTGCCAGGCTGGTGGAACAGGCAGGATTTTCTCCCTGAGCCCAGTCCCGGGCAAGATTGGGGTTTCCATTGGAAGAAGCCTGTGAGCTGCATTTCCGGAGCTGGGAGGCTCCATGCCTGGAAATGTTTCCAGTACTGCTCCTTGGTTTTTTCCAGAACTGGGCATTATGCTTCTCCCCAGAGTGAGGTGGTTTTCCGTGGATTGTTAGGGTTACACACTGGGTGCTGAACGGCTCCGTTGTCTCTTTCCTCTGAATGGAAGAGTGAGGAAAGGGGGATGCTCCCGACTGTCACAGGGATGTGGGAACAGCCCAGTTCCAGTGAGGAATGTGATGCCCAGCTTGTGGTGTGTGCCCTGAGACAGTCTTTCCTGTTGTTTTGTCCTTCAAGCCTGTTGGAGTGCTGGCCTGGATTTGGGAGGAGACAAGTAGCCTGGAGCTGTGAGGTTTTTCCTTTTAAAAATCCACGATGCGGATGTTTTCCATGGCTGTCCCAAGGGGAAGGAACAGCTTTTGGGTTGTTGTGACCACAGGCTGTGGATGCCTCCCCTGAAAACCAGTTCTCTGCCCTTGATCTGTGGCTTCCAGGGAGCCTCCTGGTGGTCCTCTGGATATTCCCAGGAGAGGATATTTCACCACCTGCTTTTTAAGCCAGGAATTCCCAACCCAGTAAGTCAGTCACATTCTATGTGAGCTGTTCCAATGGCGGGATGGCAGAGGGAACACTCCTCACTGCTGTTTCAGACATTCCCAACTGGAATGGGGCCAGCTGGGCATTTTGGAGCACTGAGGCCACAAGGTCAGCCTTGAACGGCATCCCCAGGGAATGCCGAGGCATCCCATGCCTGTAGCACTTAGCAACACATCCCTGATGTGGAGCAAAGAGAGGAGGGGAGAAATTCTGGGTAAATGGGAGGAATGGAATTGGGCTTTCTGGAATGGAATTGGGATAGGTGCTGATCATACCATGGAATCATGGGGTGGCTTGGAAGGGACACAAAGACCCTCTGGACTGTGTTGTCCCATCCCACGGCAAAGAACGCGTTCAAAAGTGCCTCCTCACCCTCATGGAATGGCAATGGCTATTGGGAGTGCTGGCAGGAGCACTTGGAGACCGGATAAGAATGGCAATGGGATGTTCTGGCTACCGCTGGATGTGGTTTTCTCTTTTCAAGATGTTCCTCTGATTGATGTTTTTACAGTAGTTTTCTAGGCCTGATTTCAAGGTAATTCCAAGAATTTGGAAGTAGTAGGAAAACAGTGAAGAAAAAAGGTGATCAGTTTCTAGTAATTCCGAACTTCTCCCACAACACTGTTCCAGGGGAAAGCTGGTTAAAGGATAAAGATGCAGAGGAACAAGTGTTGTAGACTCCCCTGGCTCTCTGACACAGCAAACCTTCCAGTAATCCCAGCAGATCTCTCGCAGGAACTGATGGATCATAAGGTTTCCCAGGAAAGACAAAAAAGGACAGAGATGAGGGAATAGGCTTCCAATGAATAACGATTTGATGGCTGTAGGAATGATTCTTATATGTTTGACCCACCCCTTTTTATTCCTGGAATAATTTAAAAATTATTCCTTTAACAAATCATCTAAATCTGGGAAATTGAATTTGAGATGAAATGATGCAAAATAAATGCAGGGAGAGATCATAGAATTATCCTGGAATCGCGGAATGGTTTGGGTGGCAAGGGACCTTATGGATCATCCAGTCCCACCCCCTGCCATAGGCAGGGAGACCTTCTACTATCCCAGGTTGCTCCAAGCCCCATGCAAGCTTTCCTGGAATCTTTCCAAGGATGCGGGAGCCACAGCTTCTCTGGGCAACCTGTGCCACGGCCTCAGCCAGTTGCATGGAAGAATTCCCTCCTAATACCCAATCTTACCCATTTTTCTGCAGGAAGTGGGCCATGACAAGGGAACTGGTTCCAGCAAGGCCCAAGATCAGTGTGGGCTCTGTGGTGGAGACAACTCCCAGAGCCGGACAGGGAAGGGGACCTTCACCCACACTCCCAAAAAGCTGGGAAGAAAAAACACCTGCCTACAGCTGGCTGCAGCTTCTGGAGCTCTGGGGTTTCTGGCACGCTCAGGGACATGAGGGGATAATGCCAGAATCATTCAAACCTTGGGAATAATGGACTTAATACCACCTCTTGAGCCTGTTATGAGCAGGTATGTACCAGTGAATTCACTGAATTGTCCCAGCCAGAGACTTTTTTGCTGATGTAAAAGTAGCTTTTAAACCGCAGACCCAAGGCTTGCAGTATTTTCTTATACCAGAGTGAGACACGATGGATGATCCTGTTCAGTGATGCAGCTGCCCACGAGGGCCAGGTCAGCTGGGACAACCCTTGCTGTTGTTTTTTCCTCTCTCAGGAAAGGAAAAATCACTTGGCTTTCCCACGTGGCATTGACTGAGGCTGTGAAGTGCAATCCAGAGCATCTCCAGGCTGCTGATGCTCGGGGCTGTGGTGTTTGGTGTGCAGACAACATTCCAGCCTGTCTGCTCCAGGGTTGGATGTGTATTTCCTCAGTTACTTGGACTAGGAAAAGGCCAAGAGGGTGGTGGGAAGGGCTTTCTCCCAGGCCTGGACACCCTTAAGGCAGGGATGATTTTTTGAATGCTTTTTGTCTTTCATTTCCCAGCCCAGGGCTAAGTTGGTGTTGCCTGAGTGGGATGTGGAATGAGGAGGCCTCTGTTGGGAGGGTGGGAGAAAGGGACACACCTGTCTGATGTGCCCTGGGTGGGCAAAGAAATCTGATATTGGCAGTAAGTGTTTGTGGGTATTTAGTCAATGCGGTGGTGCTAACATGTCTCAGATGCCAGTGGTTTAGGACAGAGGGGAGCAGAGGGGACACTGGCACTGGATGTTGGGACATGGCTGGAAATGAGCAGCTGGACCTCCCCCTAGGCTGCTCTGGGTGTGGATTTGGGTTCTATCTGCCCACAGAAGCGTGTGGCAGCTGGAGACTGGGCAGGTTTGGGGGCTGTGCTGCCCTAACCTCTTTAGTTCCTGTCCCTGTTTGTTCCCTTTTGGTGGAAAAGCATCCCTGCTTGGTTCGCTGTTCCCTGCAAACAGGAACCCTGAGGTTCCTCAGCATTGTTGTGACCCACTGGCACTGTCACCTACCCTTCACGGTCAGCCAAAAGAGATGCTTTTGCCATCCTCCTGCCTGAAGGATGGGATCTGCCCGGAGGCAGGAGCATGCAGCAAGGATGGAGCTGCTCTTTCCCAGGAGGTGAGAGCTGGGGGGGCCAGAGCTGGATTTCCCAGGCAGGGGGAATAGGGAGAATTTCAGCTCCTAGCAGCTGTCTGTGAGTGCTGGATGCACCCCGGGCTGAGCAAGGTGGAAGATGTGGGTCGTGATCACATTCCCAGGAACTCTTTTCCTCTCTGCTGGGATGAACTGCCTAGGGAATGCCATTTCTGAGAGCCTGGCCCTACCCGTGGCTGCTGGAAAAGGGCAAAGGTGAAGAGGCGACTGCCAGAGTTCCTTGGGGATGATGGGGTTGTGGTGTTTGTCTGTGCCCAGAGGGGCAGGAATTCAGAAAGATGATGCTGGCCAGAACATTCATGCAAGAACCTAAGGAAGATGAAAGTGGGATGTCCATGGATAATCCAGCCATGAGAGGGCAGTGAGACACAGCTCATGGTGAAAGCCATGCATTCAGAAATTATTTCAAAATTCCCTGACCTTGCTCCACCGTGGAACAAATAAATACAAAGGTTTGCTCCTGCTCGTGCTGGGAGGAGAAATTAATCCAAACCCAAGATGCTTTTACAGCACAGGTGGGAAAGATTCTAAAGATAAACAGCACTGCTCTGTGTGTGCCTTGTGACTGCAGTCATAATAGACACATAATATAGTGCACATGTATCCTATGTAATATGCGTTAAATATATCAGATATTTGTAATAAATATAATACATAATAAAGTTATAATAGATGTTATTTATAAAAGATTATCAATTCAAGTTATCCTATCACAGCTGATGCTTGCATTGAATGTATAATAATATTCAATATATAATAATTCCCTGTTAATTACTGAAGGAAAACATTGCTCTGGAGCTGGGTAACCACTGCAACAGGGACCCACAGAGGTTGAGGGATCTCCATCCTTGGAGGTATTCCAAACTGAAAAGCCCTGGGAGCACAGGGATCTGCAGAGGGCCTGGCCCAAGTATGTGATCTTTGACCACTGGGAGCACTGCAACCACCCAATAAACTCTAATTAATTAGTCCTAAACTGCATGTGCCATGCAGGTTGCAGAAGTCTTCTTGATGTCTCTGTGATGCATCTCAGGTAGTTTGTGACGTGAGTTGTGAACAAAAGGAGGGAGGATGGAGACAAATAAAGATCGAGGATCTGGTGTTAAATCCTCCCTGCTCATTCCATGCCTGTGCATTCCCCATAAATCATCAATACCCTTTGTGCCCCTCTACTCTGTAAGCAAATTATCAGAGTGGTTAAATGCAGCTAAGGTGACAATATTTAGAATTTCCCAGGTCGTATCCTCCTGGCCATACCCAGGCAGGTCTCCAGACAGACTTTGTAAGGCTGAACCCAAGATGAGCCCCGGCGTGAGCTGGACTAACCAAGCAATGAGGTCAAGGTAGGATAACAGGGCAAACTGAGCTCTGCTGCAAGGAAATGTCATGTTCATAAATACAACTGCAACGTTTTTAATAAACAAAATTAAACTTCATTTGCTTCACAGTAGCTAATGTGCCGTTAATTCAAACCCCACAGAAGAACTCACTGGACACAGTTAATAGTCAGCAGAGCAGATAGGCCAGGCTTTGAAAGTATTTAATATTCACTGAAGTGCTGCTTGTATCCAATTATAACTCACTACTTGCCATCTTAATAATTTAAATCTGTCCACTCTTTAGAGAGGAAAAAAATGCACTAATCAAAGACATGAATGCACCTTTTGCTTTTGACAGCATTAAATTAAAACTAAATGGTAGATCTTGAATGAGTTACTCTGAAAGAATAAAGGCATTAATGAGGTAATTTCATTATAGAGGCTCATCCAAGCCTATGTGAAAACAAGGGAAGTAAATGGAGAGGAAAGCCGCCGAGGAAATTAGGGTTCCTTCCACACTAATTAATGTTTGGGGGCATTTAGTACAGGCACCAAATTAACTGCTCCAAAGAACTCCATTGAAAAAAAAAAGACATTGTTGCCCTGCCGTGTAATTAGAAGACAGTACAAGCAGAACACTTAATGAGTACAAAGCCAGCCTTTAACTTATTCTGCCCAGCTTCTGAAAACATGCCTTTGTGGAGGCCTAAGTTTAAGGAAGCATTGGGCGTACAATATAGGATTGTTTAGGTCCTTCTGGTCGCTGAGCTGTAAACAGGTAGCCCTGAATGAGAGACTCTGAGACTCCTGGGAGGCCCGGCTTCCCAGAAAAAAAAAGAAAAAAAAAAAAAAAAAGAAAAAAAAAGTCCTAAATGCATCCAGAAAGAAGAAAAAAAAAGGTGAATAGGCCCGGCAGAGCCAGCACAGTGAATGCTCACCGCTGTCTTAAGTGATTACATGATGTTGTGCCACCCCCTCTCATTGAGTTATCTTTACACTGCTTTTGTCTCCTCTAATTGAAGCTGATGAGGTGCTAATTGGTTGCTTTTTAAAAAAAGCACTACTTAAGCACTGGCAAACAGAGTAAGACAGCGTGAGTGGAGTTAATGAGGGCTTAGAGGGAGGGGGGGAAGCCCCACCAAAACCAACCAACCTCAAAACCCAAACCTAAACCAACTCCTGTTGTTCGAAACTAAACCAAGAAGGGAAATGACTGCATGAGGGAAATGGCTGTGAGGGTTTGAGTTTTGGAAGAGAAAGGGGCAATTCCAGCACTAAATGAACGCCCCCACACTTTGGCCAGCATCCTCGGCATTCTCTTTTTTTTATTTAAAGTGCTGCCATCGGAGTATTAAACCTGTTGTCACTAAAACTGGAGCCAGAGGTCCCGGCTTTGCCATACCCAAATGCATTTCCTAAAAAAGTGTTTGCATAACATTAAATACTCTACATTTTCCATGTATTCTGTGGGTGCATTGAGACTGGCTCCTGGTTTTCAAGACCAATTCTGAAGTTCCCAGCTACTGGGAGTATTCTGAGTGCTAAAGGAGAGTACAAAAAGGCCTTGCTGTATTGCTGATGTCGCCTGGCAAGACACAGAAAAAATTCTGTGAGCTTTTTGAAGGTGACACTGCAAATCCCTGTGTTAAACACAATCCTCTGCCGTTTCTCAATTTGTTTATATCCAATGTAGGATGTGGGCACAGGATGCTTTTTCAGGCAGTTTGTCGAAGTAATCAATACGTTTAGGGCTCTAGGATGAGGCTGCCCAATGATGACGGGTTCAGAGTCTCTGGCACAGGATCAGGACCAACAGTCAACTCTCGAAATTCTTTAAAATCCAGAGGCTAAATAGTTTCCTATTGGACAAAAAGAGCAAAGTGGAGCTGAAACTCCTCCAGTCAGCTCAAGAAGACAAGGAACTTTTCAGTAAGACAATTTTGATTATCTATTTATGTAAACGAGCAGTAAAGTGTCAGGGTTCCTCCTTTCCTCACTTTTTTTTTTTTTTCCTGTGTATAGAAAACCCAATCAGTTTACAAACAGCCAGTTTCTTGGGTTCGTGTTTATGCTTGGTAGTTCGTAGCTCTATTCACATTCTAAAATGGGTTATTTTCACTTTAATGCATGGTCACTTGCTTTTCCTTTGGTTGTCAAGAAAACGAGGGATTTCTTGCTGGCTGCTAGAAAGAAATTTCCTAGAGAACAAAGTTAAAACCAGTTCCTCCAAACGTGTTCCCAGAGCCATCCAGCTATAAAACAGCCAAGAAAGATGCAAAACTGGAAATCCTGCTGTTTCCTGCAGAGGCAGAGCGTAGTTCAGTGGTTGCAAAGCTCCTGGAGTGTCACGTGCCAAATCACCTTTGTAACCAGCATTGCACTTGTTAGAGCAGAGCATCTTTTGGTTTGTTTCTGGTGGGACCTGTGTGCATTTTCAGGCCATCTCATCTGTGGCTCCTACCATCAGGGGCCAATAAATCTCATTTTTGACCTCAGAGGGAATTTGGCAGCTATCCCTGCACGGGGAGAGGTGGCAGATGGCAGCGTATCCATCAGTTGCTGACGTGAATAAAGCTGCAGAAAGCAAGCAGCAGAGGAGAGGCTGGGAAGTGAAACTCCCCTGCCTTTCCCCGTCTTCCTTCCTGCTGCTTTGTCTCGTAATCTGAAAATGGCTTTTCCTCAATTTTGGTCACTCTGGAAATGTTAGTTCAGTAAGAATTCACTTAGGGTAATGTTTAACAGGTTTACAAACTTCATTTGAAGGCAAGAAGCACAAGAGGTGACAGCAAAGGACTTGTTGTGGATATATCTGTGGGTGTGTCTATTTTCCCCTGAGTTCCACAGGTATCCTCGTGGTATTTCTGAGAGCTTTTCTCAATAAAACTCAATGGAAGGGGACTTGTCTGTGACTGGTTATTCCTTTGGGTACCGAACCCACAGAGAACTCCTTCCTGCTCACATACAGAAATAGAGAAAAGTGGCAGTTATGTGCTTGCACTGAAAATTATCTGGATGGTTCTCTGTTCATCAAGAGATGCATTAGGGATCACGCCCTATATTGCCCTCCCCACGGAGACTGGGACTTGTACGGCTTTAGAGAAACAATAAGAGTATGGAAACATGGGCAGAGCTGAGGGAAGACCTATGGTTAGCAGAGAGAGAAATGTGTTGGAGAAAGCAAACAGCAAAGGAAGGGAGGGGAGATAAAACAAGGGAGAGAACAGAACAGTAGTGGAGGCGAGGCTCAGAGTCTGGGGGACGCATCTGACAAGTGACAGGGACTTGTCACACAGCCAGAAGACAGGCAGCAGTGAGAAATTGGGGTGGTTCAAGCTGGCTGAGAATCACATGAGTAGCTCACCCAGAGCCTGCACTCCAGAAGCCAAAGTTCAAAGGCAGGGATGCTTCCATGGTTTTTATGGTTCACTTCTGGGTCATTCAATTGAAGAGATTCTAAATTTGACAACTCCTAATGTTCAAAGAGGTTTAGATGCTTTTAAATCTGTTCAGCTCATCCCTATTTGAGATAAACATGAATGGCTCAATTGTTCATTTTAATAAAGTTCAAATAAAAAAGAGCCATCCAGCACCACAGAAGGACATGTTAGGAGGGGGTCTCTCACTGAAGAGGAAAGTGAGGATGGTGCAGCTTCATTCCATCTCATGATGGCCCAACTCTGGTCACTATCAAAACAGCAATTGCCACCATGAGTCTTCCACAGGCCAAATTTGGGTTGTGGCATTTGATTTTCCCAAGCATGTTAGGCTCTTTGCAGTTCCTTTAGTGGATTTAGCCACCCAATTGATGCATTCTTTTGAAATCTAGCCTCTTATATTAAGTGGGCTATGGAAGGCATGATGCCCTTTATTAATTGATGCCCACTCATTATTTGTAAGATTTAGCCTTGATCCAGGAATAAAAACTATCAAATTGTGTCTCCAAAAAAAAAAAAAAAAAAAAAACCCAACCAAAAAACCTGTGATGGCATCCTCAAAAATCTTGTGTAGAGGGGCTATGGCCTTGCTGGCCCTCTCCCCAGGTATTTGGCAGTTAGAAGAAAAGCAAGATATCCCCTAATATTTTACATGAATTCTCCTTGCCAGTGTTCAAACCTGTAACTTATTTAAGGCCATTACCTTTTTTTTTCTTCTGGCTACCTGTAGGCAAAGAAGGTACATTCCCTTGTGGGTGTTTGTTAGCTTGGTTTGTGGTTTTTTTTGGTTGATGGCTTTTTTGTGTGTTGGTTTGCTTTTGAATATTGTGAGGGGCTTAGGTTTTGCCAGCTCACCTGAAGCACAGTCTTATCCTTTACTGAAAGTCCTACAGTTCATATTTGAGACAGCCGTGCATATCGATTCCCCCTGGGCAAACAGGTGGCCTAATGTAAAATCACCTGCTTTTATGCCAAGGCTACACAGAAAAAACCCAGAGATCAGCTGGCCTCTAAAATTGTCCCGATTTATACATCCACATATTTCCAAAAAGCATGGCGTATAGTTAGAGGTGCCTGTGATCCTGCCACAAGAACGCTCCAGCTGTTACAGAATATCCTGTGATTGTCCCAAAAAGCAGAGAACGCTTGTTTGTTTTAAAGAAAGCTTTGAAAAATTCCTGTGCCATTCTTTCTCTTACAGAGCTACAGTCCAAGTGAACTGAGAAAGCAGCAGACCTTTAATGGATCATCCCCACTTTCTGTACTTTCTGTACTTTCTGTACTTTCTGTACTTTCTGTACTTTCTGTACTTTCTGTACTTTCTGTACTTTCTGTACTTTCCTAATATTCTTCAAGCACAGTAATCTCATTCCCAACTGTCCCTTATGTCATACAGAACAAAACAATGCAAGATTCCAGTTTGAAAATATTTTTACTTTTACTATATCCATCTATTTTGCTACAGATGAGCTGCTTGGCTATTTTATCCATGTCCATGGCATTTGTGTGTTCGCCCTGTCAAATCTCCCATGGGATTAACTCCAAGAGCCTAAAGCCCCAGGAGTGGGTTACGTCCTGAGCTCTTGGAAGAGCTGTGTTGCTTTTCAGTGTGCTAAATCCCCCGGGGTGATTTTACAGGTAGCAACCTCCGGGCAGGACTAACCTCGGGAGGAAAAGAACACCCAGCACAGGGTGAGTGTGTCAGCAACGACAGCTGACGCAAACAGCGACACCTTCACACTGGGAAGCCACGAAATCCATCAGTACTGACTGAAGTATTTTGGGCTTGTCAAGCGTCACTGTTTTGGACTTCTCCTGACCTCACTTCGCGGAACGGTGCCACCGCCTGTAAGCTTTGTCTGTAATATTTGCGGTGGTAAGTAGCTCTGTAGGCATTTGTTTTCTCTCATCAAATCATTAAATGGCAATGCAATTGTTAGTTTGCCTTGCCCAGTTCGAATACATTTTGCAGCCAGTAACCATTCCCAGTTCATTAAGTGCCTGACCTCAGCATTAACACCCCCCCCCCCTGCTCGGGTTGCCTTGGAAACAAAGCTTCCTGTGCGTAATCCAAGCTTATCTAGCTCTTTATCCTACATGTGACCCTTAATTACTTGCTAAATTAGAATGGTTTTCTGAAAATCACAAGAGGAGGTTAATATGTTCTTCCAGAGCTGGTCAAGCTAAGATGACACTAAATTCACGGGGAATTCAAATTCCATGATCCCTGAAGGCGTCTCTTTCAGGAAGAAGATGAACTTTCCCAATGGGAGGCAGTGTGCCATGATAATGCTCCTGTCACTCACTTTCCTTGCCCTGCTTGTCCAGACCCAGCTTAATCCAGTGTGAACAACGGAGTAAGTAAATATCAGGTTGATTAATTATGGTGCAAGGTTCAGTAACCACTTGTCTTCTGTAATTAACATTGTAATTGAAATTCAATAATACACTTCATACACAGATTGCTGGCCTACGAGGAGGAACAAGGGAGAATCCTCAAGGTTGTGACAGGGAGATGAACCATAGAAAAACAGGGCTCAAAATATTAATAGTCTCTTTGAAATTGTGGTACATTTTAAGAAATTCTTCAGAGAAAAAAAATTTAAAGGCTGGATTGATGATCTTAGAGGTCTTTTCCAACCTTAATAATTATATTATTCTAAAAAGAAAAACTGTTACTTCCAGATGTCTTGGACTAGAGATGTAATGGGGTTGGATTGTTGAAATATGGGTTAAAATTTCTGAAAATCCACCTTCCCTTCACTGATTCGATAAACAGACGTCATGAGAAAAGGTAATGCTCTCTAAGATGCCCAGTGCTTTTCCTATCCATTGTTTCCAGTGGCAACTCAAGGACAGTGAGTCTTTGGATTCTGTGAGTGGCTTTATAAAGCTGTGCTAAGACTCAAATGCTAAGGCACAGTCTCAGGAAAAACCAGAACTAAAATCCTCTGCAATTTCCACACAGCATTTAATTAACTGCACATAAATTCAAGCACAGCCAGTGCAAAAATCCCGGTCTGTTTCAGCATTCCCATCTATTGTGACACAGAAAATACTTCTGGCTGTGTGCAAAAGGTTGCTTTCAGGGATATTTATAAACATCATGGACTGATCACTGAGATGGGAAGAGATCAGACAAGTCCTCTGGATACAGATACAGCCACTTGCATTTCTGCTCAAAATCCTCAAGTTCAACACAAGATACCTCAAAAGTTTGTTAGTATAAGCAGTGGTTCTCCCACAATTTTAAGAAGAGTTCACTCACTGGAGCCTCATTTGTTTTCCTTTTCTCTCCTCTGCCCTTTTCAGTGTGGGCTTGTTAGTGTGTCCAAACGCTCAGAGCTCTGGAGGTTGAAGAAGAGATTTATAGTTACTGTGTGTTCAAGGGGTTTTGGCTTCCCTGTTGAGACCCATGGAAAATATCATGGCGTTTTCATAAGAATGATGACAGAAATTATACCAACTACTTCCAGGCAGGATTTGAGAAAATGAAGGTATTTCATTTGTTATGATTGTACAGAATTATGATTATACAGATTATCATCCTGCCAGTGCTCTCAGTCCCTGCCAATCCAAGTGGGTTTCAGGCCAGTGAGCCATTTTCTGTTCTCTTTGCTGAGCCTTCATTCCCCTGTTACTGGGTTTGAATTCAAATGTAATTTTCAGGACAGAATTCAAGTTCTTACAAAGCTCTTACAAATAAGAAACATTTTTTGTTTTCTCTAGTGAGCTCATGTAGCAAAACAACTTGAAGAGACTTAACTGGAAGAGTCTAAACTGCTAATATCTATAATTTTGGGAGTCTCTGGATGTTTTTCTGCATGTCACAGTGGATTGGAGGGCACCTTTCCATGCCTGGGCAGAAGTTTCCATTTTCAAATGAGGTTTTACAAATCCTCCATGCATAATTGCTAATACAGCTTCTATGCCAGTGCCTCTAAGTGGCAAAATTTCAGCCTGCTTTCAGTTGTGTGGGTAAGAGGGAATTGTTTCAAGGCTTGTACTTTTGGGTTTCTAGTCTCCTTCAGCATGGTTCCAGTATTTTATTGTCATCAATTCTGAGGTTAATGCCATATGTGGGAAACAGACAGGAGAGGGCCTTGCACTGCTGTGTTTGGATCTCTGATACACACACCATTTTATCCTCCAGAAGTAATTTCAGAATTTTACCTCAAAAATTACTTTCTAGATCTTTTAAGAACAGAAAAACAGCTGAGTTTTCTGTGTCCAGAAAGCTGTCAAGAAGAGACTCCCAATTCCCTTGACATCTCCCACATATATGCTCTAAAAAAGCAAAATAGATTCATAAATCGGGGGTGTTTTAGAATATTGTCGGATGGAAGACACTATTAAAAAAAAAAATCAAGCACTTCTTTCTCCATAGAAACAAATGTTAACTGATCAAGAATACTCAGTATATTTATATATAGAAATTCTTCAAAAATTTATCTCAGAAATATTTTGTTTGCCAAGTCTCATCTGGTCATGATATATTTGCTTACTCCTTTGTGTAGCTGAAAAAGAAATAAGAATGTAAGGTTTTACTTTCATCCATGCTGAAGGAAATGTGTGCCATTTCAAAAAAAGAACTTAATCTCTCCTGAATGCCTCCAAGATCATCCTCTTCTTTAGTAGGCTCTGAACCTACTTACTGAGTCTTAGATTGCTCATACTCACAGATTAAGAGGAAAAGAAGGGATGTCAAAATCAAATGGGTATGAAAAATGTAGAACAAAACCCAAGGGTGTAAAGAAGCTGAAAAAAAACCCCCCACTCCTGATAATTATTGTTTCTCCAATAAGGCTCTATGATAGGCTGCTAAATGAAAATGGAGAGAATAAAAAACGGAAGCTCTTAACTCTTGGTTCAGTGCTTGGTTTAACTCTGAGCCAAGCCCTGCCCCCGCTCTGTGACGCTGCACACTTACGAACAGCCGTGTTTCTTATCTTGGCAGTGTCGGGGGGCCATCCCCACCTGTCACCACTGTCACCTGGCCTGCCTGTCACCCAAGGTTTGCTTTGCTCACCTCTGTGGAAGGTCGGCCTCGCATGTTGGGAAAAACAGTGTGCATTTTTCTGCGGGACTTCCGACTACTCTGCAAATTAACTGAAAAGAGCCTGTGGAAGTGCAGTCTTTGCTAAGAAGGTAATATTGAGGGGGATTATTTATCCTTCAGACAGTCCGTGCACTGTTAGCGACTCGCAGCTGTCCGAGAGGCCGTACAAATGCGGCGAACCCGCACACCCACTCACACCGCGCGGCCCCTCGGACCCGGGGGAGCTCGGAAATTCGCCGGGACGGACCGCGGCCGGGGCCGGGGCCGGGGCCGGGGCCGGGGCCGGGGCCGGGGCCGGGGCCGGGGCCGGGGCCGGGGCCGGGGCCGGGGCCGGGGCCGGGGGGGCTCCCACGTTGCCACTGGGCAGGTTGGGAGCCTGACGCCGGCCCACTCCCCGCCCCAGCTCCCCGTCCCCGCCCTCAGCCCGCCCTCAGCCCGCCCTCAGCCCGCCCTCAGCCCGCCCTCAGCCCGCCCTCAGCCCCGCCCGGTTCCCGCCCCGCTCCCCCCGCCCTCAGCCCGGCCTCGCCCCTCGGCCCGCCCCCCCGTGCCCGCCCCCGCGCTCGTCCAATCAGAGGCCGCCCCGCTGGCCTGGTACATCGCCCCGCAGCTCGGCCAAGATGGCGGCGCCGCTCGCCCCGCTGCTGCTCTTTCTCGCCCTCGGCGGCTCGGCGCTCGCAGCCGCGCAGGCCACGGAGGTCGCGGCGACTGCGCCGCATCGGCGTTTCGAGTACAAGTACAGCTTCAAGGGGCCGCACCTGGTGCAGGCGGACGGCACGGTGCCGTTCTGGGTGCACACGGGCAGTAAGTGCCGGACGGGGGTGGCGGGGCCGGGCCGGGCCAGTGGCGTTCCTGAGGCTGAGGCAACAGTGTCCGGTCGGGGGACGCGGGGTCTCGGGGAAAAGCCGCAGGCGAAGCTGGCCGTGGGTGCCGGCCTTGCCCTCGGGCTCCACGTGGCATCAGAGGCGCAGAGGAGATGCTGCGGTGGCGGGGCAGTGCCCGGGCCCAGCCGGGCTCCCACCCGCGGTGCGAAGGTCCCTTGTGGTCTCCTGGCGTGGCGGCTGCGGGCCCTGCGGAGGGGACTCGCGGCGCTGCCGGGAAGTGCTGATGTGTCACTGCTGCCGCGCTCGAGGTCGGCCCCGGCCGTGCTGCCGGAAAAACTGTTGGGTTTCATCGTTTCAAAGCTCGAAATGCAAAATGTGCCTTGGCAAATAGGACTTAGTTCAACAATGTTTGTACAGTTTCTGTGCCCTTTGGGTTGAGGGTCTGTCCCCCCTTATGAAAGGTATTGACAATTACCGTTCTAACTTCACATACTTTCTCTGCAGTAACTTCTGCTGTGGTTTTGGGTTTTTTTAAGACTTTAATTTAGTTGCTACTGCTTAATTCATAAATGTAACTCTTTTACTTGACATTATGCTACAAGCAACATGGAGAAAATTGTCCGTAGATGACTTTTTTTCTCCTGCTTTTCCAAGAAGATGATCCCAAAAAGAAATGTTATTTAATGCAAGCAAGTGACTTTTTCTCTGAATGTATTCCTGTTGTTCTTTTACACTGCTAAACAGAAAGTTAGAATATCTTGTTTACTTTCTAGATGCCATCCCAAGTGCAGATCAGATCCGTATAACAACCTCCTTGAAAAGCCAGAAAGGCTCAGTGTGGACAAAAAACAAATCAATATTTGAATATTGGGAAGTGGAAGTGACCTTTCGAGTTACAGGAAGAGGCCGCATTGGAGCTGATGGATTGGTAGGAGCAGTTTGACCTAAGTAAGAAAAATAAATGTGCTTTAAAAGTGAATCTTGACCTATGACTTTCTGTTTTCTTCATAGGCAATCTGGTTTACAGAAGAGCAAGGCTTGGAAGGTCCTGTTTTTGGGGCAGCTGATAAATGGAACGGTGTTGGAATTTTCTTTGATTCCTTTGACAATGATGGAAAGGTTTGTTGGAAGGACACTCTTCTCGAAAATACGATGAATTAATTTCCTGCCTGTTGAGGAAAAAACTAGGATGTTGTTTTCCTACTCTTCCCCTCTTTCACTTCAAAAGGATAAAGTAGTCAAGTTTCCCTTATAGTGGAAACACCAATTTCTATGTGTGTCTTCAGAGATGCTCTTACTTGGAAGAAATCTGCCTTGAGTAACTCAGCAGCAAAGATTTTGTATCAGACGAGGATGACAGTTGCTGTTTTCAATTCTCAATTTCCCAATCCAGAATGATCCTGAAACTTAAACAATACATAATAGGTCTGCTTTGCTGCTTTTGCTTTCCCTGAACAATTTTGGCTTGCTTTTAGACATTTTAGACAGATTTTAGTAGAAGGCTGTCAGGGATGTTGCTGATATTTCCCTTCAAATTAAATTAATCCATTTGTGTGCCATTTCTTTCCCTAGAAAAACAATCCTGGAGTGATTGTTGTAGGCAACAATGGGAAGCTCCTGTATGACCATCAGAAGTAAGTTTATTTTCAGTGTTGTTGCTGAATGCTTGCATTTGATTGACGAAATGTTCCATGAAGCCCTTTGAGAAGCATTATAAAGGCTTCTTTAATATGAAACTTTGTTGTTTCCTTTACATTTGAGGGTTTATATTTGTTAAAACACTGCTTTGGCAGTAACAGCAGAGAAATTGGCAACTGATCGATATTTAAGTGGCATATGCCCTTTGGGATGGATGAACTCAGATAAATAGAGGTACAGTACAGACTTTATTGCTTATGGGCATCCTCCACACACAGCTAATAACTGGCAGAAGTGACTGACTCAAAGCTAATTGCTGTTACTAAAATTAGTTGGATTAATTTTGATTTCTGATTGTTTATCAACAGCACAGTGGGCACCTTTTTGGATTTCAAAGAGGGGAGGTGTCTAGCTCGGTGTAGTCACTGCATCTTATTTCCATCTAGGTTCCCAGGTGCGGGAATATATCTGAGAATTATATCTTAGAATATATCTTAGAAAACAGACTTCCCCATTCCTGCATTCCCTCTGCATTATGTCCTGTGTACAGGATGCAGTACTGGAGATCCCAGGCTTGAGAAAGCTCACTGCAGTTACAGAGCAGCCTTGGAAAAGATTGCAGATTGAAAAACTGGGATGAGGTTGCTTAGTGAGAGTCAGACACCTTTTTGGCCCAGCTGATACATCATAACACATAGTTTTATTGTTGTTCTCTTTCTGCACAGTGATGGATCCACACAAGCACTGGCATCCTGTCAGAGGGACTTTCGGAACAAGCCCTATCCTGTGCGAGTCAAGATCACGTACTACCAAAAAGCACTGACTGTAAGTCTGAAATAACAGAATTACTTGTGTTTCTCAGCTTCGTAAATGTGAAACTGGCTTTTCACAGAGTTACAGCAGATATGGCAGTTCCAGTGTTGGAAATGGGGAGCTTGGCGGCAGAGGTTGGAAGGAGGTGCCGTGTTTAAATGCTACGCAGGTTCTTTTGGCTGCATTAGAATGCAGGTATTGCTGATTTTTCTAATGTGACTTAGGAGGCAGTTGTGCAAACACATTCATAATGTGCTCAGACCCTTCTGTTGCTCTTGACTTGCCTGGAGAGGTGTCCCAAAGTCAGGATTTGTTTAAGCTTCAAGTGATTGAGCAGCTCCTGAGCTTGATATTTCTTAAGCTGATCTAAGAGTAGTTGCAGAGGATTTTGTAGTTCATTTTTGAACCAGAGGTTCATGAAATGTGGCTAAAAAAATGAAACTATTTAACAGTAGATTTAAATTTGCTACTTGAGGCTTCTCACCTCTGAAAAATAGTAGGGCTTTGAAGACTAAAGGTTAAAAACCATTGGTCTGAGGGAGTCTTTAAAAACTTCTTAAATACTATTCAGCTGATTGTCAATTCCTTCTAGGTAAGGAGAGAAAAATACTAATGCGGTGCTGGGTTGTGACAGCTACAAAGCGTGTGTGTGTTGGCTTCTGATTCCTTCTGGAAAGGTGCTGTTCATATATTCACAGGTAGCAGCCATAAAGTGCAGAGCTGTCATTTTGTAGTAGAAGTTTGTCTAAAAGTAAACATGACTGCACCTAAAAGAGGGCAGACCTTGTACTGTGTTGTAATGGGAAAAGCTGCCTGTTACTCTTGAATGAAAGTTAAATTTTAGCCTCCAAGGCTGCTCAGTTTTCAGTGGGCCCTGATGCCTCCTCTAGGAACTTGTCTGTCCCGGGTGTTGCTGTTAACCTTAACAGTTCTCTCTTTCTCCGGGGATGCATTTGCAGAATCTCCCTAAGCTTTGAATCAGAACTGCAAGGGATGACTGGTGTAGATCAGGTCTGTGTTGCCCAGAGCCTTTTTAGGATGTGGATTTTTGCAAATAGAATTCTTATGTAAAATGTCTCTCTCAGAAAAGAAGTAGATTTTGGTTTCCAGTATGAGCTGCTGAGTTACCTGATAAGTTGTATTTTGTGAGCATTACTGCAAACTGACAAAACAATTAACACAAATGTGGTGAAAATCCTAAGTGTTTGTCCTTTCAGGTATTAATTAATAATGGCTTTACTCCGGATAAAGAGGACTATGAATTTTGTGCCAAAGTGGAAGATATGGTGTTGCCATCACAAGGGTACTTCGGAATATCTGCAGCCACAGGGGGACTTGCAGGTAGGAAATGGTAAAAATTACGGCAAATGTTGTGGGGACTTGCAAGGCTTGCAAGAGAGGTTGGTTGGGTGGTTGGTTTTTTACTACTAGTGTTGATCCATTATACCAGTTTTTGACCGTGATGATGTCATTAACCCTCTTGCAGTCCCAAATTACTGAGATGCTTAGGTAAAGAATTTTTGGTTTTTCCTGACAAAGCCCCTGTATAGTCTCATTCCCCACTGCACAAACTCTTGGGAGGATGCTGTTTTTGGAAGATCCTTTGCAAGTGGAAGGTTGGCTTGGGAATTACAGGCATTTGAAAGGTGGTTTTGTTTTGTTTGTTGAATACAGATGACCATGATGTGCTGTCATTTCTGACCTTCCAGCTGACTGAGCCTGGGAAGGAAGCAGTAAGCATTTTTATGCATGATTAGTAAAATATTTTATTGTGCATGTTATTTTATGTGCAGCACCAGATTACAGTATTTCCTCTTAAGTCACACGTGGCATTCCTGTTTCACAGTTTTGGCTTGTAGCTGTGCTGTCATCTGGTTTAGAAAAATTAAACTGGTATTGTAATGTTTCAGTAATATTGTCATTAATATTCTCAAGACCGGAATTCTGGAAGCACCACTGAAGCAACAAAACTCGTGATGTTAAATCAAACCATGCAGTACTACAAAGGACATTTTCTTTGGAAAGTGGGAAAATCTGTTCTCCCTTTCAACTTTCCCTGCTTCTAGAATGATTCTGTACTGCTAAACAGCATTTATCCATGTAAAGCTTGTTTTAATTTTCTATTGGGAAAATTTTCTATTTGATCTCCATGGGAATGTGTGGTTTCTCACTTCAGCTAAATGTATTAATGTGCTGTAGTAATTTTATTACGTGTTCACATCTGAAATCTGAACAGCCTTGCTGCAGAGTCAGTTGTGTTAAGCATGGGGGAGAACATGAGTAAAATCTCACATACCTTTCCCTTCAATAATGTTTTAAAGCCGACACCAGATGCAGAAATCCCTCAGAAAGATAAAGAGAAGTATCAAGAAGAGTTCGAACACTTTCAGCAAGAACTGGATAAGAAGAAGGAAGAATTTCAAAGGGAACATCCTGATGTGCAAGGACAGCCAGG
Organism: Monarcha castaneiventris obscurior; assembly: GCA_026261815.1. Taxonomy (NCBI): domain Eukaryota; kingdom Metazoa; phylum Chordata; class Aves; order Passeriformes; family Monarchidae; genus Monarcha; species Monarcha castaneiventris. The sequence continues at coordinate 730,773 of JAMPIT010000887.1, read as the reverse complement.
CAAGTTATTTGAGCAATTTTTCAGTTGTCCAGGGAAATGTTTGCTTTCCAGGATGTTCAGAACTGGGGGTACTCCGGTTGATCTTGCTAAACTTCCACCTATGTTACTTACAATGTTTTAAAATCTTTACTGTGAAGTGTTTCCTGTTTCTAAAGTTATTTTAGTGGTGCCTGGATTGAGAACAAAGTGAATGGCTGGAAACATGGTGGGAATTAAGAACAGTAGAAGGGAGAGAAGGTCATGCATCCCTCTGTAAAGTGGTGATTAAGAAAGCATGGCCTTTTTCATTATTTAAAGGACATCTTTTTGGTCCATTTCTCCACATTCATAGAAAACTTCTTTAAAGATGAGCTAGTGCATATCTTGGAACACGTGCTTACATGGAAAGGCTTTTTAATGCTTACCTAATGCTGGGCGAACAAGAACCTGATTATTTTAAAATAATGGAAGCCATTTGTTACTTCCGTGCATTTTAATAGCTGTATGTGAATGCAAATACACTGAGAATGTACTTTAGGCATCTAGACATGAAATTCCAGGCTGTCATCTTTTATTGCACAGTGATAAGTTATGACTGTTCTAAAGGTCCTATATGTTATTTTGATCTGTGTTTTCGAGATACAGTTCAGCCTTTAATTGATAAGAAATAATCCCTTTGCCACAGAGTCTTTTGGACTTTGGGATGATAAAGTTGTAGGAAAAGGTAGACGGATGTGGATATGTTAAGGGAGCAAGAAAAATGATCCAGTGCAACTTGTGAGGAATGTGCACGTGTAAGAACCCCCCTGTGCTTTTTTTCTTAGCAGCAGATGATGTTTTTGAAACTGTGAGTGATCGTGAACTGAGACAAATTTTTGAGGGGCAGAATCGAATTCATCTGGAAATCAAACAGCTTAACAGGCAACTGGACATGATTCTGGATGAGCAGAGGAGATACGTCTCTGCAGTCACAGAGGAGATTGCCAAAAAAGGAGCTGGGTTTCCAGGTCAACAGGGACAGGTAAATACAACCCATGGTGATTCAGAGCCCAGTCTGATTTCAGCAGTGGGATCCATTTACTTTTTCCAAGATATGTTGATCTTTTTCCTCCCTCTGCCCCTACCAGGTTTCCCAGCAAGAGATCGAGACACTTGTGAAAACTCAAGAAGAGGTCATTAAACAAGTAAAGGAAATAAGGTAAACACTTTCCAAATATTAAGAGTGCATTTTGAATTTTATGGTTTTCTGTTTAAATCCTGTGTATTATTTCAGGAGGACAAAATTGACAAGCTTGATGTTTGTGTCAGTTCCTTAGTGAAGACTCTCTGCATATAAAGTCAGTTCATGCCCCCAAGGATTGCTAAGCGCCCTAATTTGTCTCTTTTTTTAATAATGAAATTCCACTTTAACAGGTAAATTTAGCTCCTTTAAAAACAATGAAGTAAAACCCTTATCTTGAAGGTGCTATACTGCTAAAATACATTTGTGAAGATGCTTGCGTTTGATGGGGTTGTCTCAATACTTCTTTTAAGATACTTTACTGTTGCTGTCCTAATCAGGAATGCCTTTAAGCTGGTTTAGCCCTTCATTTGTAGCAGCTAAAACATTCCTTACCTTGTATTTTTTAAAAAAAGGGGAAAAACAGTTCCTTCAGTTGTGCTTTTTCCCCCCCCCCGTATTAGTTCAAGGGCAGCTCTTCTGATTTATCTAAGTAGGTCAGTTTTTTGTAGAATGAAGATTAGAGTGCTTCCATTTTTGCACTTGTTCTTCCACGGAAGCTTTTCTGTTAATATTCTTGACAAATCTTTATACCTTGCAAGCAAATTAGATTTTCTTGTTAACATTGGCAGTCTGCCCTTTTAGCGACTACTTACCAGCTCGTAGTTTGCGTAACATCATCTTAATATTTTTCTTAGATTAAAAATGCTTTATTTAGAGAGAGAAATAAACAGCCTCTTGGTGCATCGCTTGTCATCCCGCAGGAAAAGGACTTAGGGGCCAAGTAATTTTCTTGGCAAGATTGTGGATTTCTTAATCACCTGATTACAGAAGAATCTTGCATGTTCCTACAATAGAAACTATCAGCAGGGTATTATTAATGCAAAAGTCAGTATAAATTCAATTTGATACAGCCCATGTCTATTAAGGGAAGTTATTTTGCTTTTCACAAAAATGGGATCAGTCTCGGGGAAGGTGGGTGTGCAGATTGCTATTCATTATGTGGAGATGGTTCTGTTAGGAGGAAGAAGAGCTAAGTGAGTGTCCCACTTGCGTTGTAACACTGTGAGGCATGTGGAAAGACAGAATTACTGTCAGTGGTTATTAGGCAGAGGGCATGATGGGTTATTTAAGATAAAACCTCCTAGTGAGAAATTTACTTCTAAAATATACTATTGTAACACTAATTGCAAGTCCAGGTAAATGAAAAATTGCTGACCACTCCACAAAGAGTTAGGAGTGCTCTGTGAAAGCATTGAAGTAAGCTCCCATCTGAACCAAATGGAAAGTTTTAAGTAAATTAAAAAGAAATCCAAAGGCATACATTTTGATTGTCTATTCTGTTAATAATGAAGAGATTATCATTCACATGATAAATATTTTAGCTGTAGAATAATCCTCTTTGCAACTCAAAAGAAACAGCACAGTACAGGAAAATTATATAAACATATTGATTGGAGATTAAGGTTTTTTTCTCTCATTGACTAGTTTAGCTCAAACCAAATTAGTCATGAAACCTCAACTTTTTCTGGATTTAATTTCATTTGTTGTAGAAGCAAAATGAATTCACAATAAGACAATGTTAAGTATTATGACAATGCATATGGGAAATGAGTTCCTCATATAAATGGTAATCATGAAACAAGGATGTATCTAAATCTTTTCTTATCCCTAAAGCCTCTTCTTTGTTTTTATTTCTTACATGACTGCTTTTATTTATTTATTTATTTATTTATTGATGTTTCAAACAGCTTTTGGGTTTCTTCAAAGATTGCATTAAACTCTGCTGATCCTAAAGCCTTGGCAAGAGCCTCAGACAGAATTCTTGTTCTATAGCCCTCATCAGTCAGGCAGGCAAAGGAGAAGTCCTGGCAACAGAATATGTGCTGGTTCTCATTCTCAGCCTGACTGAGATATGGGGCACTTTACAAATGGCAACCGTCTGCACAATTAACTATTTTTAAAAATAGTTTGACTGAAGGATTATTTCTTGGGAGGTATTCTTGAAAGCTAGAAGAAATTTGCTGCTTTTTGGGGCAACTGTGTATTTCAGCCTAATTCTAATGAACTAAAAAATGTCCAGAATAACTACAGTTTGTAGAAAAGCTGGTGTGTGTTGAAAGCTGGTTTGTTGTTTGTCTTGTTTCAGAAATTCTGTGACTGATGCTCTGAGATCCATCAGTGGAGCTCAACACCCTGGCTCTGCAGGAGTCTATGAAACAACTCAGCACTTCAATGACATTAAAGAACACCTTCATGTAGTAAAGAGGGACATAGAGCATTTAGTACAACGAAACATGGTAATTTATGTGCTGGGACTGTAAAGCCTGAGTGTAACATGGCTTTCTTTGGCTGTTAGTGAAAAGCTAGGATGAGCCAGCATGCAATTTAGGGAGCAATTAATCCTTCATTAAGCTGCTTCGCTAAAACTATGCTGCCTTGACCTAACTGCATGATCTGGGTCTTGATGAGAAGTTTTGCACAAAGAGCATGGTTTTTAGTCTAATTTCCTGTGGAAACAAGGTCAAGCAATTAGGTTTTCTGGGTGCTTTTTTTTTGTGTTTGTCCCCCTATTTAACAGCTCTGTACAGAGGAGATTCTGTGATGCTTCTGCACACAAGGGAGAGCTTTAATCAGAGGAAACTCAGGCGGACTCTGCTTAAGGTTTCTAAGTGCAAAAAAATTACTGCGTTCATATTCAGGAGTACCTTAGTCTAGCCTAGGTGGCAATTAAGCTGAATTAGCTTATGATCCATAGAAGGTCCTTGATTAATTTACCATATTTATGTATGCTTTCCCATATAACCCTCAATTTAACATCAGGCAGTTCATCTGAGAAACTCAAAAGTGGAAGGGGAGAGTGAGATGAGGAGTAAGATTATTTTTCAGAGTACTGTTATTTCTCTACATTTTCTGCTTGTGCTCCGATTTTTACATCACATTGCAAAACCCTTGTTTTGTAAGTCTTTTGATGGGATGTCTTGTTTTCTCTTTTCTTGGTTTTTAGCCATCCAGTGAGAAATCAAAGTGCCCAGAGTTGCCACCGTTTCCATCCTGCTTATCTACAGTGCATTTCTTCATATTTGTGGCAGTGCAAACTGTGTTACTCATTGGTTATGTCATGTATAGGTAAGTCTTGTGTGGCTTAAAGATAGCAGGGCAAATAGTTTTAGAACTGCTGACTGATAATGCCATTGGAATGGCATCATTGTGTTAATCTTGTTAAAACAAGCAATCATTCAGATTGGAGGAGACCTTGGGAGGTCTCCAGTTCAATCTTCTGCTCCAAACGGGGTCTACCCTGAATTCAGACAAGGTCACTTGGGGTTTAAACTGGTCAGGTCTTCAAAACGTCTAAGAATGCAAAATTTATGACTGTCCCAGAATCCATTGGAAATGTTGAAATATCATAATGAAGTTGGGTTTATTCTACCCCCACTCACCCACCAGGTATCAGGTGGGAACCTGACCTGTTTCCACTAAGAAAATTATCGATCTGTGCCAGAGGGAAAAGTAAATCCCATTTAAAGTAAATTCTTTGCCTGCTTAGTTGCATGGGTTTCCTTTTCTAAGGTGATCTTTAGGCCAATCAGATACTGAGAAGCTTCAGAAAATGTTAAGAGTATTTTAAAAGTCTGTTTGTTTTTCTTTCATTGTTTCTGGCTTCTGTCCAGAATGCAGGGTTGTTTGTTTTTTTCCTTTTGTGTGTGATGCAAAATTGGGACTACAGTGATGGTACCCATGTCTTTGTGAATAGAAAAAATTATATCCTGTTTTTGTGATAGGACTTACATTTCCTCCAAGTCTCAGTTGATAAGGAATGGAATCTTCTAATCCTCGAATAAATGAAGATTTAAAGCAGTTGGCTAGTTTTAAGTTAAAAAGACTTGAAGAGTTCTTTTCTGCCTTTTCTTTCAGGAGCCAACAAGAAGCAGCAGCCAAAAAGTTCTTTTGATGACCTGTTCCTTTTGTGTGTACATAACAGCAGTCTGTATGCACAGAAAATTCTACACTTCTGTAAATGAGGAAAATTTTAGTGTTGGATATACTTCAATATTATAAATTATTGAATTTTGTTAAATAAAATGAGTTCTCATTTAAAGTGTTGATGCTAAAAACAGGGAGCAACTGCTGGATGGGGGAAGACTGCACCCTATCTGTGTTTTCAGCTGACTTTTTCATAAATACTGAAAGGCAAATTCCCAATTCCTCTGCTTTTGTTAAGATTCCAGAGGAAGAGTTGAAACACCCCAGCTTGGTGTTTGTTCAGTGCAAATTGCAGATGCATGATTTGTGCAGAAAACTTGCTACTAAGTGGTCCTGACATAGCAGTTAAAAAAAAGAAAAGAAAGAGAAGGTAAAAAAATCCCAAACCTCAAAGAACTGTTCTTCTGTGGGGTTTGTGGGTTTTTTTGGCAGGTAAAAACTATTTGTAAACATTTTATTTGTTTACCATTTGGATTTAACAGTATAAGAATATGTTAGTTAATTCTCATTTAAACACTTTTTAATATGTGGACACAAAGACAGGCCTTTAAGACCCTGAGTGCTGATACCTGATGTAAAAAAACAATTATAGAGAACATGCGAAGAAAGGCTTCTCTCCTTATTTTGCTGTCTAATTTTGGGCAGTGAGAGAAAATGTGATAAAAGTAGTTTCTTCAAGTATATTGTGGGGCTGATATCTTTTTTCATAGTTTCAAGTCTGTCTGTAATTTTTTGGGAGGTTTGTTTAACTTTTCCAGCAAAGGTGATTGCTTTATCCATCTTCCAATCTGATTGTATCAAGGATATGTTTAGTGTGTGAATTTGTCTTTACTTTCCCAAAGCTGTCTTGTGACTGTCACATATCAAGTCCAGATGCTTTGATTTAAATCTTGACATGGTGAGTATTGTAAACTGCAGGTATTGAGTGTTAACGCATTTCTTCACAAACTTGCTTCAGACCTGTTTGTTAATCTGTAGAACAAGTGTTTTGTGTCAATTCCTGCCTGGATATCAAAAGCATAAGACTGAACATGTGATTTTGATACTGCTTATCAAGTGAACATTTGCTTCAGGAAAGAAAGAAAGCAGAGGGCCCAACTTAGGAATGTGAAATTAGTTAATTTTGCTTTGCATACATATCTGTGGTAACTTTGTGCTTGAGTTGTGTGTGGAATTAGAGTAAGTATTTCTGTGGTTTCCTAAATTCTATAAAATACACAAATGCATCAGGATATTTCACTTAGAACTGTTAATTTGTTTGTCTGAATCTGCAAAAATGGTCTTGAATATGACTACTCCTATTGCATTTCTACAGTCTGCTCCCTTGGAGTGCAACACGTGCTGCCAAATTCACTGTAATGAAGAACACTTCAGTATCGTGCCTGTCAGTTTGGAGAAATGATAAATCTATGCAATATATTTTGTTACTTCAAATACAGTGTCCAAAAAGTGAATGTCTGTGCTATACCAAGAAAATGACACTGCCTACACACCAATTAACACATCTGCGGTATGGAGGATACTCTAAGTGGTGTAGCTTTATAGATTCATTTCTAAATTTGAGCAGATTTTGCTGTACTAATGAGAGAAACTACTGCCTCAGGCTGATCAATGAATAAACAACTTTTCAGATAAAGCAGAATAACACATTGCAATTTATCTCTTCAGTTCTTTCAACACCAGCAAATATTTCCAGGTGCCTTGAGTCTAAGCTATTACAGCCCTGACTCTTGTAACTAAACTTAATATATTTTCTTAAATGGTTCTGAAATTGTACAGTGGCAGTTCCTTTCAGTTGCAGACCTTGCATCAGTGCAACATCCAAACAGAACTCCTTCTCGCACAGCAGGCTTTGCAAAACCCCTTATGCAGAAAGTATTTTGATAAATATCCGGCGAAATGAGGAGCAGTTCTGATGTGTCAATTGGAATGAGCCTGGATTTTTGTTACTGTGAATTTACCCACCCGTTCCTTTGGCTTAAAGCTGGAGCAGCCCATACTTCTGTTTGGTTAGAAAGAAGAGCAGGCTGGGGGTGATGTCTAGGGGGAAACTTGAAGCCTACAATTTTCTCTTCAGGAGGAGGCTTCCGGATCAGACGCGTCTCCCACGTGCAACAAGGAAACTTCTGTGGTAGGGAACAGGAGGTCTAACATGGAACATCGCAAGACTGGTAACTTCACTTCATGATTCATTTCACAGTCTTCTCTCCTCAAAGCTTCCATAACTCACTGGATCAAAAGAAAACTCTCAACTGCCCAACTCAGATTTCATCCTGTCTGTTCTTGAAGTGATAGGAAGAAATTTGGATTTTAAGAGTATTTTTCAGTCGACGTATCCTCCTGTTAGGAGGTTTCTTTCAACAGTGACAGTATGTTCGATTCTTATCCAGTAAGATTTCACAGCTAGGAGGAAAAGACGCCTTGGAATGGAGTTGGACAATATTTGAGAGAGCAAGTGATATTTGAATTGTGGATGATAAGTAGCAAATATTTGGCAATGACAAGCGAATGGGATTGTACTGGTGGGGGTTTGTTACACAGATGGTGATCCCTGAATCTTTCACAAGTCAAATGCACAATACAGTTTGTAAATTAACTGCTCTGGTTTGTGACTTCTGTGGGAAGAAAATCTGACCTTTCTCAATGGATCAATTACTGTAACACCAAAAAAATGCCTACTGGGTTTTTTTATTTTATTTTAAATTCGAACAGCTGACGGTTTCATGTTTGTTTCTGACTGATGTAAATTGATACTTGGAGTTCAGAGATAACCTTATTTGAATAAAGGTGCATATTTTTAGTAAGCCTTTTTCTTTTCATTTGGTGCTTGTCCATGAAATCTAAGCAAGTGTATTTGAGGCATTCTTTACCCTCAGTTCAGAGTCTGAACACTTACAGACCTGGGTTCAGTTCTACCTGACACTGGGGAGTTAATGGCAGTCTGGGGCTGAATTCCCTCTGCCATTTTTCCCCAGCCAGGAGCAATATTTTAGCAAGTGGAGGAGAAGGATCTTGAATTGAATCTGTTCAAGCTGACAACCCTAAAACACTTTCTGATGGTCCAGCTGCTAGAAAAGGCAACATCCTCTTGGTAGAGGGGTGAAGCGGGGGGCAGAGTTCTGGTTCTTCCAAGAGCACCTATGTATTTTTGCATTATGTGATTGTTAGGAACACAGAATCTAGAAAAGATTGGGAGTTTGGATGGCATTTTTGAGCTGGCCTCTCTGTGAGGCTTTTAGCTTTAGCTCTGGAATTTGCCCGTTTCAAGACTGAATTCTCTGCTGGGGTTAGAGATCCATGTGTTCCTTGGGTGTGGAACACAGACTTTTTTATATCACCCACTTTCATCAGATAAAACAGGAGCAGAGTCTTTAATTTTGATTTCACTTAAGCTAGATGGAAAAGACATAGATTTAAAGCAAAGGAAGTGGCAACATGAGTAGTTAGTTAGCTGCTGTCTGTGTGTTTTCATGAAGCGTGGGACTCCTGTCATCAACAAAAAGTAAGTTTTTTAACTTCAATAGAGCACCTGCCTGAAACAGAATTATTCTGGGGGTACTGGCTGTGTTGTGCCTTTTGTCACCAGTCTCTCCTGTGTTTCTCAGTAGCTTCAGTGCCAATAGGCCCAGTAAGTTTTAAAGCCCTTTTTGGTATCTTTGATCTCGAAATGAACATTGGAAAGCCTTTTGCTGATTGCAAGGTTGAGACATGGAGGGCAAGACCTCTCAGCAGGCCTTCCCCAAGCCAGTTCTTGCCTTTCTCAATCCTGAGAAAGCGTCACTTTTAGGCACAAAATGATGTTCGAAACATTTCTAGAGGGATCAAAGCCTACAGCCAAGTTAGGGAAGCTTCTTTTCAGTAAAGACCAACAGCAAAAACCTTAAGAGGTGCCACTTCCCATACACTTGGAGAAGACTCTTGAGACCTAACACTGGAAAGATCAGTGCTCCATGTAGTGTTTGCAAAGTTCCAGCTAGGAGAATTTTAAATAAAGATGAAGTAGTTGTTACTTGGAATTCATGATTCTGAGTGATAATTTTAAAAAGAAAATTAAAATTTCTTGTTTAGTCACTAGTAATCCAGGATTTCAGAATCCTGGGGTTTGGTTTTGGTTTTGGGGGGCTTTGGGGTGGGGGGCAGGGTGATGTAGTTTTGAGGGGGTTTTGGTTGGTTGGTTTTTGGTTTTGTTTTTTTAGTGGTAATAGGTCTGCTTTAATTAGAAAGGCTGTAATATAGATTAAGGTATTAGGCAAACTGGAATCCTCCCATCTCTCAGTTCTCATTGAAATATGAGTGCTGGGAGAACCATTTAGATAATCAAAATTCCAGAATGTTGCATTAAGGCATGTGCACTCAGTGCAGTAAGATAAATGCTCAAAACCCGAACTCATGAAATTTGGGGACCTAGCAGGTGATTTTCTTTCCTAAAATAGTCTATGATCTCGGTAGCAGATCCTGGAAATCTTCACCTGGGTAGACGTGGTGAGGCTAATAATGAGAATAAAAGTTTGAAAGATGAGGACCTACAGAAACCATCTACACCCAAAAGTTATCCAGACTGCTTTGTGGCATACGGATTCAGATTTATTTATCCTTTGTCAACAGTTAGGATTACAAACAGCAGGTGTTCTATGCAGCACCAAAGTAGGGGTGTAGATGGAGACACAGAAGAGCTGACAGAAACCCAAAAGGAAGAACAGTAGAAAGATCTGACTTGCTTCCTTTGGGGTTACTTTCTTGAAATAAAGTAATCATAGCAGTGATGTCTCATTCATCTGGGAGGTAAACCAATCATATGAAGAAGGACTGAAGAAAAACCATACAAAATACTTTCTGTCCAGTGGGATAAAAAGAATCAGTGTTTTTGCTTAATGAAGAATTAAAGTTTTCAAATCTCGAATCTGAGTGCTTACCACTCAGCAGCCTGAATTTTGCTGTTTTACTATGGCTATTGAGTCAAGCACGTTTTCAATTCAGATCAAGGGAACATTGTGATTTCTGTGAGAGAGAGCTTCAAAACTGAAGATGTCAACATGCTATTGCACACTATAATTGATTTGTGTGTGTGCATGTACAATTAGCTTAAAGTATTAATGGAAAAAGTAGGTAGTTGCATCTAATGATTTTTTTGGAGTAATCTGAACCATCTGCCTCTATATATTAAGGAGTTCACTCTTTAATCCAGATTATGGCTGACAAACTGGTTTTGGCATTCACGTTTCACTAGCACTGTGCCCTTGAAGAGCTGATGTTGCTGTAGAAACTCACTCGCTTACCACTGTGGTGTTTGAAAACATTTTTTGTTTGGTTTTCTAGCAGTTGTTTTCTTATAGCTCCTTTTTTTTTTTTTTTTTTTTTTTTTTTTTTTTTTTTTGGCCTTTCTAATGAAAAGTATGTTGAGCAACCAGGTAAAGAATTTGGGACTTGGAGGTGGAGGGGAAGAAAGCAAAGAAGAAAGCACTCCTTCTGATCCAGCAGCAGCTGCAGGAATGACCAGAGAGGAGTATGAGGAATATCAAAAGCAAATGGTTGAGGAGAAGTGAGTACCTGTTCCCTTATTATGAGTACGGGACTAATTCTTGGTAACTCTGTGCAGATAAAAATAACCCAAGAAAAAGCCAAACATGCAGCTCTTCAGTATTTTTTTTTTTTTTGAAGCAGATGAATCTTTGCTAAAAAGACTTTCCAAAACAAAAGTTCCCCAACTGGAAATGATAAAATATTACGTTCCTTCTTCCTTGCCCCCCCTCCCCATCCTGCAACTCTCTCCTATGCTTTCCTGCTATCTCCACAGCTTCATATGCTGGACTCATTCCTAGATGATGTTACTTTATCTAGAAAAATTTTCCAAGATGTTTGTAGTGCAGAATTTAATTCTCAAATGTATATGATTTGTTCTCCTAGAACTCCATGTGGAGTATCCTTTCAATATGTAATATTTAGTTGTACACTTTTATTATGGCAGACCTGAAAATGTACTGAGTGCTGTATTAAATGCTCATTTATCTTGAGCAAAGGTTTAAGATGGTTGTTTTTTTTCTAAAATCCACTAAATAAATCAGAACTTTAAAATTAATTAATTCTCAATTTTGACTGTAAAGACAATCTTTATCTCTTGCTGTGTTTACGAAAACAAGTAAAATGGAGGACTTGGCGTGCAGGAGTTCAAACCATGCATAATTATAAATAAAACGATTGACTTTTAAATCTCAAATGCATCTGTTCCTCTAATGGTCAATTACATAATGGTTGTGTAAATCCTTCTTGTAAGATGATTATAGGTGCCAGGTTAATGACTGATGGAATTTGAGGTATCCAGGTCTGTATTTAGCATCAGACATTTCTATCAGGAAACCCTGAAGAGGTGTCATTTAGTCTGGAAAAAAGCACAGAATGTTTTGCTCTGCCTTATGGCAAGGGAAATTTAAAAGAGAAATTACCACCTGCTGGCGGGAAGATGCTTTATGGAGACTGAGAAGCAACACAGGATTCTTGGAGAGGGAAATGCCTGAGAAAAGAATTATTTCTATACTGTTTTTAAGTGGGGCATGTGTCCTTTCCATACTGAACTGTACTGAGGAAGCAGGGCAGGAGTACCCCTATAGGATAGTTAGAAACTCTAAGAGAAACGATCATCTCAGGAAGAGATGCGGTTCTGTGTCAGAAATCTCTGGCACGGGCAGAACCTGTTGCTCTTTCAGGGCTCCCTGGATTTTGCCCAGTGTTCAGCTGTGCAGGAATGGAGACCAGAAAAGTAAATGTGCCTTGCTGAAGTTGTGCTCAGGCAGTTTTGAACCTGTAACCAACCAGGCTTTGGGGTTCTTTTCATATGTTAGGTTTGTTTGTGGGGGTTTTGTTTTTAGAGAGAGAGAAATCCAAAAACTCATTTTGGAAACAGAGGAAAGGTAATATTTCATTTTGCAAGCAGCTTTTATGTGCCAAAATACCTATGCTGAAACAAGATCAATTTTGCAATAGAATTTCCATGAAAATGCTTCTGGGGGAAAAAAGAAATTAAAGGGAGAGCAGGGTGAAAGGTGAGTGTTATCAAATGTTACCAAAAATCTTTGAGGAGATACATTTTGCAAATATATACATATGTAATCTAAAAAAAAAAAAAAAATTGTGCAGACCAATTCTTAAATCTAATGAAAACATTTTACAAAATCACAGATGAATTCAGTGCTTTTCCATACAGGGAAGCTTTAGAATTCATTGCCCTTGTGAAACAATGAATGGACAAAGAAAGACCAGGAAAATTCACAGGTGACAGAAGCCCAGGAATTGTGGCCCCTTGGCATCACTTTATTGGTATTGCTCCTTTTGTGCATTTGGACAAGTTACATATCTTGGGGAATAACTCCCATGTGTAGCTTTTTGCAGCCAAGCAACTGGTTCCATGCAAAAGATTGTATTTATTAACATCTTGAAGGAACTTTTGTTCTGATTTCCAGGATGGAAAGAGATGCAGCATTTGCACAGAAAAAAGCAGAGCGAGCTGTTCTGAGGGTTCACCTGAGAGAAAAGTACAGACTGCCCAAGGTAAGCCTGTAGCTCATGAGCTCATCTAGTCCAGAGGCCAAATTTCAACCAATTTTAAACTGCCCATTCCTTTTTCTTTAGTGATCCTGGCACTGTCAAATATTCCCAGGAAGACCAAAATATTGAAAGCAAAAGCTTCAAGCAACAGAGACATCTGGAAGCTTTTTAAAAGCAGGCAGCAGCTGCAATAGCTTCTGGATCATGACAGAAAGCAGTTAGACTGACAGCTTTTTCCTGACATGAAAACACCTGGATACAAAAAAGGATAACTCTCTAATGTATTCAAAGTGGTTTCCTGGTTTAGAGGGGAGACTCACTCCTCTATTTCCTGATCATCTTGTTTTCAGGGTTTTAACTGCAGAACCCTTATTTAGCAAAAGTTTGGCAAAGTACAGGCTTTAGCACTAAACCTATGAAAAACATCCATAGATCTCACTTATTTAAAACAATTTTTAAAATTATTGTGTTATTTTGTAAGCTTCTGCCGTGGGCAGGAGGGAGGTAATACAGGACAGAGTATTTCTCCAGGGGTTTGGATCACGTATTTGCTCTGACCTGTCACTAGTGGGAAGATGTTGGCATATTTCATTTATACCCCTGGAGGAAATGTGTGGTGGTTCTTAGCAATTTGAGAGTTTATTTGTATTACTCACCTGCCAGCTCATTACCACTCATTTTCTGATCAGTACTTTCCAATGCTTTTTGGTTAATTAAAGTGGAGGAAGGTAAAGAATCCATCTCCCATAATTTAACTGCTAAAAAATGTAGTGCTTAATCCAAACACATCATTTAGAGACTCATCAAGAGAAAGAGACCAGCACTTGCAGCCTCATCTATCCAAACTTTTAAACAAGCATTTAAGGTGGAGTTGGGTCACCTCCCAGTGGCTGTGTCTCTTGCAGAGGTAGGCCAGGTGACAGCTGAAGTTAGGTAAGATGTATTTCACCTCTAAGAGCCTGGTTCTTCTGGTGCTCTAGCTGGACAACATACCCTGAGGGTGACTTTAATTACAGAAAGATTAATTATGCAAAAAAATTAAGTCCAAGATTTTAAGTGATTGATTGGATTGGAGGCCTAAGTCTCTAAACACCAGCATTTCAATTAGCAGATGAGGAGTAAAATATCATTAGGCTTTGCTTTCCTTTTGGAGGCATATGCTGAGACAGCTCCCGAGTAGCATTTACCCACCATCTTGCCAGAGCTTTCGGCTCCAGGAGGGGCTGCTTTGGGAAGCTCCAGGATACTTGAGTGCCCAGGTCTCAACTAAACGTGAGTGGAGGTGGGCGTCTCTGTGGTTTTGAAATTCTCCCACTTGTAGCGCTTTTTTCAGCTCGAGATGGTGTCTAGGTCTCCAGTCCCCCTTGGCTGAGCACCTCAAGCTCAAGACACACAAGCATGCAGTGGTGATCTGACCTATCTCCAGCAGGATCTTGGCTTTGGCCGAATTTCAGTAGTAACATTAGAAGACTTGTCTCCAAGGTAGGAGAGCAGCTCTTAGCCAGCAAATAATATTGCAGGATATGTTTTTCTGCATTTGTTTCTCCCTATATAGCATTTCTTGGTTTTCATCAGCCCTTATGAAAACATGTTATAGCAGGAAGAAAATTAAATTATTACATGCACACTATATGTCCCTGAAAAAAATTCAGTGCTGTGATACAACATGCTGGCAGCAAAATGCTCTCAGACTTGTGATAATGCATTAATTATTTTGAAAATTGAAAGTCATTTCAGGTAGCCTATTATGGGCTAGAAACACTGAATATTACCAGTATCAATCACTAGCAAGCATTTTAGGTAAAAGCATGAAATTCAGGACTTAGCAGGGCCCCCTTTGCCATGTAAAATCTAAAGCTCCATGCTGTCTGGGCCAGATTTATAAGAGAAAGTAGACCCTTAACGAACCTAATCCTATTAACAGAGTTGTCAACTTAGGTTTGTCATCAGAAAGATGTTTTTAGCCATGAGACATTTGATCTATGGACAACTTTTTCATCTTTACAGTACTCAGTGTGTCACATTCATACAAAACATTTTAAAAATATTATATATAGACATTGATATTTTAATAATTTTTTTTTTTAAACTCACCAAACTCTCTTATCCACTTGCTGCCATTTTCCTGAACTGGGACTCAGTAATCAATGAATTTCTGCAAGGTCTAAACACAGGGGCATGAGCTGTGGAAAAACGGAGTCCCAATGCAGATGTCAGGAGGGAGCAGTCCCCACTCACCAGGTCTGTGCTCCAGGCTGTGATGTCCAGAATCTCTAAGGGTGTTTCTGGGGAGGAAGGCTGCTAGTTCTAACCCATGACTCCTCATACCTACTTGTGAGGTACCTGCAGCCCTTCAGTGGCATGAGGACAGTGGGGCTGCTGTGTTGCTAATCAAAAGTCTCACCTGCAGGTCAAGGCAAGGTGAACTCTGATTTTTTACGTTACTGGTGCATTATAGGTGATGAATCATAGGATCAGGTCTGAAGTCAGCTACCTAAGGATCTCTGCACATCAGCACAGGTAAATGCTATGACAGGGTAAGTTAGGCATAAGGAAAGCAGTACCTCACACAGCGATGCTGGAAAAGAGTTTGGTTCCCCTGTGGATTAATCTGTGAGCTTTGATCTATTTTGTTTATAAGCAGACTTCATATAAGCGGTGTTGAACCAGCATTTGGTCTTCTTTGCTCCTTAAGTTGCACAGAAGACTTTAACATCATTGGTCAGAGAGCTGAAAGTGCTATTTAACAAGAAATACCAAACTTTGGTTGTTGGTCTCTCTGCCTGGAGGGTGTCATCTCCCTTTGACGGAGCTTGACAAAACTTTTAGTGGAAGAAGCTGTCTCTCGCTGAGGGAGATTGCTCTTCCCACCGGGCGGGCGTGGAGCCGTCTATTGTTAAACTGTGTCCTTTACCTGTGGTAGCTAGAGAAAGACTTCCCCTGAGATATCAGAAGGTGACCACCTCCTGCTAGCACTATCTCAATCCTTCTCCCTCTCTCTCTCTCTGTGTCTCCTTTTTTCTCATTTCTGTACACACTTAATGTGTTACAAAATAAAGTTGGTATCCTTGAACTGGACCTTTGCACCTTAATTTAGGCAGAGAACTTTACCATCAAATTGTAACAAAGCAGATATTTAGACAGTTTTCTACTCACACCTATGTGTGTATTATTGTATATGCAAAAGAACTCTATTGCATCTATAGCAAAACAGATTTGGGACTGACTACATCAGATGCATAATCAGGGTCAAAAAATATTACCGTGCACTCGGACACTATCGCCTATGCTGGTGAATTGTCAGAATAATGTCTGACCCAGTTTTGGCCTGGGCACCCTCCCAAGCAGTTCCCAGGGCCAGTTTGGGAGTTAGGACAGGCATTCCCAATCGGCAGTTTGATGGGACCACCCTGTTTGGTAGGGCGACAGAGTTCAATAGCATCCCAGTGGGTTTTTCCAGGCCAGCTGGCCTTGGGGCAAGAGACCTGTGCCAGGCGTATTTAATTTAGTAGAATGGATGTAGCTTCTGTGTTCACTTTTCCATTTCAAATCAAAGTAAACAAGAATCAAACTGTCAAATTTTAGAAGGAAGAGAAGAGGCTACATGTATCATGTGCTTCTTTGCTTCTTGTTGAGCAGCCCCACCCTGTTGAAGCTCATTTTTAGGTCTATTCGAGCTAAATGCCAAGTGGGTAGAAGCAGGTGGCTTGGGCAGAATTGTACTTCTTTTGACTTCAATATATTCTTTTTTGGTCAGAGAACACTTTGAATCCCCAAACTGTTGCACATCACATCTCAGACTTCCCCGGGACAGTGGGCTTTGGCGCAAGAACATGCCAGACAATTGTTCACATTGCCAAAGATGTCAATCACTACTGTAGCATGCAGTGATGATGCCTTAAATTAGAAATAATTCTAAAGAAAAGAATATGTGTGATTGTCTGATTAGGCACACTTTTTCGGTGATTAACAGTGTCTTTTTTATCATCCTCTACTGCTACTGGTGAGGATTTCAAAAGGGCTAGCTCCTCTGGTAGCCATCAGTTGCTGAATAAAAGCTTAACACATTTTTTCCTGCTACACAATCAATAAATAGTATCTCTTCTGATTGGGAGTGTGTTTCTAGTTCCCCCAGATCTGACTGCAGCGACCCTTACCCAAAAAGGGGAAGAGATGTCCTTACCCATTTTATCCACATAGCAGTAACAATTCTGCTAGAGCCCTCCACGGTTTCACAGGAGATAATGGGGAGAAATCAGATTAAAGGAAAGTACTGCTATTGCAAACATAAAGCGTGGAAATATGGAACAGAAAATAGTGGTTAGGCAGGCAACCACCCCCAGTCTGCCTGTCCTTGCTAAGGCCTGCAACAACATAGACATTGCTCATATATGTCCTTGCATTCATTTGTCCTTTCATTCATGCAAAACCCAGATCCCTCACTCTAAAAAACACCTCCTGCTGATAGCATTGCTGCTTATTCATATCAGGCCTTTGCTGCTGTCATGCTTCATTTTGGAGATGTAATGAGGCATAAATGCTTATCTTTGATGTGTGAACTGTGTCAAAATATCCTGTTCTTCTGAGCTCTGGATCCATCAGAATCCACCAGAAAATGTGAACAAAATCACCATTGTTTGAAAAATTGACATAATCCCAGTGATAGAGTGTTTCGGGGGACAGGCAGGAAGCAAGCGTATGTAGTGCTTACTGCCATCTCAGCCCTTTTAATTGCTTAACCAGTTTCTTCTCCTGTCTCCTTTTGCTTTCTCAGACTCACACCCAACCTCCCTCCTCTCTTTTGTTGTCCAGATCCTCCTATTACCCCACTTACCAGCACTGCAACACTGATTATGTGCCAGGCAGCCCCTGCTCTTCATCACAACTCAGAGAGGCCAACCTAAGACCTAGACAGAGTTTAGACACGGTTTGGGAAGATGGGGGACCCTTGTCCAGTAATTCATCCCGAAATTTCATGCATCTTTCTTCCAGAAGGCTTCAGTTTAGTGCTGATACCTAAAAACCCCCTCCCAACAACTGAATAAGGAAATGTTACCACAGCTTTTCTAGAGCAGCTAACGGGCTTGGCAGTGTCTTGCAGCATGGTTTTGGGGGATACAAATAACTTGGAATGGAATTCCTGCACTATCAGCACGGCAAAGATTTCTAAAATGGCAAGTGACACTGAGGGCTTCAGTTTTGACAGTGCTGAAGCCCTTCAAAGAAATATAATTGACATTGCCGGAAAAATCTTAGAACTTGCATGGAAGCTGATTGAGGCCCTGAATTCACAAGTTGCACCCAAAAATTTTGACTGAAAATCTGTGCATCTGTTTCGGTTCTCCCTAAGAACCAAAAAAAGAGATAAAAACAAGAGGCTCATTGTTAAATCATGGGACAGCAGAAATACTCTCATTTGCTGGTTTTGTTTCCTGCTTTAGAGTGAATTGGATGAGAATCAAATACAGATGGCTGGAGATGACGTGGGGTTGCCAGAAGACCTTCAGAAGATGGTGGCAGAAGATCAGGAGGAGGAAGAGGACAAGGACTCTATCCTGGGCCAGCTGCAGAACATCCAGAATATGGACATGGATGCCATCAAAGAAAAGGCACAAGCCACCTTCACTGAGATGAAACAGGCGGCTGAGCAGAAATGTTCCCTGATGTAGAAGAGCCACCACTGCCCAAGGGCTGTAACTTCAGTCTTGTGTTGCTGGGGCTGCAGAGGGAGAGCAGGCAGAGGGATGCACGTAGCTCTATAGCATTCTATTTTCTATAAATATAGAAAAGTGATGAGAGAGAGACTTAAAACCCTGAGGGGAGAGTGAAAATTTACCTGCTGGGACTGCCTAGAAGGAAGTTAGAACTGATCTTCAGTTTTGAACATAACTTTTTCTCCCATGGAAAAAATGGCTTTAAAGAAGTTAATATTGGGGAAAAAATGTGCCTTTTCCCATTTTTTCCAAGAGATTGAAATGCTATTAAATGTGTATGTTTGAACAAAATTGTACTTCTGATACATCACATGGAGGTAACCGCTTATTTAATCCTGCTTTCAGAAATAAACACATACATTTCTTATAAAAACATGTCTGTTTCAAACATCTTCAGGCAAACACAGTGTTCAAATATTGACACTGGCTGCAAAACCTTGATTTTTTTCAATCATCTCTGTACTAAGTGTAGCAAAAGGCAAAAAGTGAAGCATGTAACTCAACAGCATGGGTAAAAAATGTCATATACACTGAGCAGGGACTTGTAGGAAAGTAAGTCTTGGTGGCTCTCAGCGAGCCCTGCCCTGGAGCAGTGCAGGCACCTCCAGTCTGCTTTCATTTCCCAGCCTCTCAAAGACACTTCAAACGTCAAGGGACAGCAGTGACCCTCTGCTTGGCTGCTCTGCGTGCCAAATTCTGGGCCTTGAGGTACCAGCACAAAACTCGGATAGGCTAAATCCAGCTCCCCATGCTGATTCTGGGAGTTGTCTCCATTGAAGGCTAAACATGGAAGGATATGCCAGAGTAGGACACCTAAACCTGAGGAAAGGCATAGCTCTCACTAATGCTGAATCTGCCTGAGACTACGGGACACCCAGGCTGTGACTCCCAAGGAATTCTATGAAATGAATGGCTTCGTAAGTTCTCCAAGAGCTAGCCCAGGAATTAAATTTGGAAATGAATACGTGTAGCACCTTCCTACAGGTTTATAAGTCTCTTCGTCTCTCCCTCCTTCTGTCTCCAGCCAATCAAGTAAAAATATTCATTTTAAATTAACAAATGCACTAAGTATGGTTTATCTCCTTTCTCTTTTCCTTCTCTTCTCTTCTCTTCTCTTCTCTTCTCTTCTCTTCTCTTCTCTTCTCTTCTCTTCTCTTCTCTTCTCTTCTCTTCTCTTCTCTTCTCTTCTCTTCTCTTCTCTTCTCTTCTCTTCTCTTCTCTCCTCTCCTCTCCTCTCCTCTCCTCTCCTCTCCTCTCCTCTCCTCTCCTCTCCTCTCCTCTCCTCTCCTCTCATCTCCTCTCCTCTCCTCTCCTCTCCTCTCCTCTCCTCTCCTCTCCTCTCCTCTCCTCTCCTCTCCTCTCCTCTCCTCTCCTCTCCTCTCCTCTCCTCTCCTCTCCTCTCCTCTCCTCTCCTCTCCTCTCCTCTCCTCTCCTCTCCTCTCCTCTCCTCTCCTCTCCTCTCCTCTCCTCTCCTCTCCTCTCCTCTCCTCTCCTCTCCTCTCCTCTCCTCTCCTCTCCTCTCCTCTCCTCTCTTTTTTGATCCTGGCCTCAGGTGTTGTTCTGTGAAGTGCACAAGATACAACCACAGCACACTCCAGGTATGAAAACCGCTCTGTGTTGAGCCCCCTTTGCCTGCTTTGGGTCATGTCCTCCAGCCCCACAGAACAGTGGGGGCTCTGCCAAGCCCCAGGGAGTTACAGGGCTTTGTGGAGAGAAGTTAAGTCATCTCATGGATCCTGGAAGATCCCATCACCACCAGGGAGGATCCGTCCCCAGGAAGAGGTACAGGAAAAGTCTGGATAACACAGATTCCACAGGTAAAGCAATGGTTGCAGCAGGCAGCCCACCAAGCCTGAGCAGCGCCTTTCCACACTAGCCTGGGACAGTCCCTGTCCCTGCAGTGGGGTCAGCAGTCACCCACAGCTACACGGGGACAGCGACAAGGGGCAGACAGACATAGCATCTCAGGGAGGATGTGAGCCTGTGCTATGCCTGCAGTGTTTTACTGGTCATTTGTAAAGGAGGCCAAATTCTCCTTTTGGCAAAGTCACCTCTGCTATGAGGCAGAGAGAAGGGCAAGGGAGAGAGGTTCCTCTCCCTCCTGCTCCAACAGCTGCTGGGTGCCACGGTGGCGAGGGAGAGTCTCCCTGCCACCTCCCAGTGCACTGGCACAGACACTGAGACACAGAAAAAGGCCAGAGAAAAGCTGCTGCTTTTAAAAACCTCGTTATCACTGACAGTCACAGTGGTGCCTGCCTCCACGGCTGCAAAAAACAGAGAGGGCAGCACGCAGCTTTGTGTATTCATCATATATGGAACATGTTTGGTTAAGGCAAATTACATTTATTTGGCAAATACAGTTATTTGTATGTCTTTTACTTATTTTCAGCTAAAATCCTTTGTCACATTTCAAGTTGATTGCCAGTTTTCCCCTAATGTTTCTGCTGAGCACACAAGCACTTTCTAAAAACACTCCTCCCAATCATATGTTAAATGTTCTTGTAGGTAGTTTCCAGTTTCCCTGAACACAGACAGTTTGCAAACAGTAAAAAGAAGCTGGGATTCCTTCCTACAAATAGAGCTTGGGAAAGTTCTTTCATCAATCACTCTTTAAATATAAACAGACTTGCTTGAAAACCTCTTATCCAGTATTTTCCCCATTGTAGCATCAAGAAAATACGCATTTTCTTCTTGCTCATTTCTTTCTTACCGAAGAAACACAGAGTTGATGAGTTCTGACCTTCCTTGCTTTTCCCAGAGGATGTCCTGGTGTGTTAAACGGTTCTTATCCAACAGGTCATTTTGTTAGTGAAGAAAACTTATCTTCAGCCGGTCCCTCAAGCATCAGAGCTGTTTTGCCTAAAACCAACAAGACTTCTGATCCAATTTCTTCCTCTTGGGATCCTGCTCTCACATGGCACCACAGAATCTAATTATCTATGTGGAAAGACAAGTGGGGTCTTTCAGGAGGTCTTTACATAAAGTAGATAAAATAGTCATCAGCTCAGCCAGCCTGAGGTTTGTGAGGCTCAATGCATTTCCCTCTGCACCGGTGTAAAACTGGCTGGTGTCTCCACACTGTTCTGTTGCTTTACAGACTGAATTGTCCTATCTATAAAACAACAAAATAAACAAGCCTAAGGCTTTTGACCTTTGAATTAAAATGTGCCTGGGACATCCTGAAAATCTTACTGAAAGCATCTGGTGCTTTAAAGGATCTAATTAAATTTGTCAGCAGATATAGGATCAGCATTTTCACAGTTTTAAGGGTCAGAGAAGGAAGCATAGTCAGAATCACCAAATAAGTGATTAATGAAATTCAAAAAAAATGTCTGGGTTGGCAGAGACAAGCAGGACTGGGAGGTGGCTTGGGGCTGGCGCAGGATGGGAACCCAGCCCCCGTGAAGTGCCGCTGGCAGGAGAGTAAGCTACCTTAGGCACCACTGTTAGACCAGAGGCTCCCGCACTCAGTCTGGAATAGCAGAGCCAGGGTAGGGTGGCAGACCTGTGCTGCCCTCAGCGGGAACCTGATCCTCAGCCTGCCAGAGGTGCCTGCCTGCTCCTGGCAGCACTTGCAGGGCTCATCCCTCCAGCACCGGCTGTTCCCATCTTCAGCTGCCAGCCACAGACCTGAGGAGGCACATGGGTAGGAGGTGGAAGCACCCCAGGTACATGCAACTCTCAAGGTGCTTAGCCCTGGGGACAGGTCACAGGGGAGCCACTGCATGTGTGTGCACATGCACGTGTGCTGGTATGTGAGTCTGGGAATATTTGTGTCCATTTCTGTGCACAAATGCACATATACGCGTGTGCATGCAGCTATGCACGTGCGAGAATGGACGGTGATGTGTCTGTGTGTCTTTGTCAGGAGCAGATTAAAGGGTTAGGTCACATGGCAGCTACTGCTGGACGGACCCTACCTGGGATTTGGGTTCTTATAGTTAATAGGATCGCTGGAGCTCAAGACTGTCATCCCATCAAGATAAATGTCTCTAGTGCCCACTTTTAAGCAATCTGAATTCAATTAGGCTAATTGGAAAACAAGTAAAGAAGGATTGCATTAATATAACCTCATAGCATGAACCTCCCCTCCCTCCCTCTGAGCATGGTGAGCCTAAATGCCAGCACCCTCACACCCAGTCCATGGTGCTCCCACCAGAAAGGGCTGCCTGGCTCCCAGAGCCCATTCCATACCCACAGTCCAGACAGACAGCAGGACAACAAGATCTCTGTCCGATTCCTGGGTGCCAGACAGGACCCTGGGAGGTGGAGAAAACACAACTGACTCTCATGGGCAGATCAAGCAAAGTGTCAGCAGAAAAACAAGAAAGGTGTGAGCAATGCAGTGACAGGAGGAGGCAGCAGCTTCCTCATGCATTATGCTTTCAAGAAAGTTCTGAAACTGCACCCTTTGGAATTTTTGGGGAGGAAAAAAGTAAAGCCTTCTTTTGGTTATTTTTAACAATCTGTGGGACGATACAGAGCATGCAAACTGCAGGAGGGTATAGGTTTCCTCTAGGTGAATATTTCCTCCTTTTCCTTGCTTCCCTCCCGTTGATTTGCAGTCTGACCTTGGAAGCCACATTTATCTTTCAGGGAGATCCTCCCTGCTGCACTTCTTTGGTCTGGAGAGTGATGTCTCTCCTGCAGTGTGACTTCAGCTTCAAATCTCTGCTCTGCAAGGCTGTAATTATTTCACCTGGACATAAAGAAAAGGCAGGAGAAAAGGAAGGAGGAATCTGTGGCACTTCATGGTGCTGACTTCATTGTGTGAAACCACGCCCCATGGGTATGTCTCAACAGCAACAACAGGATGAAAACTATTTCCCTTTAGTCTTCACTATACATGTACAGGAAGGAGGTACAGCAGACAACTGCACTTTACAGATTGTCCATCTTGAGAACTTTGGTTACTTTCCAAGCATAACTTCAGCAGAAATTTTAATAATGCATTGCAAAAGAATAAAAAAGGTGATGGAATGGGGGTATCCCTTGGAAAGGCAAGTAACATACCCTGTGTGTTTTGTCCCCTAACGAATACTCTCAAATTTGATTCTGGTTGCCCCTGTATATTTCCAAAGGTCAATGGTCTTTGCAAAGCTGGGATGTAACACAGGATCAGTTTCTGAGGCTTCATTCTAATATGACACATATCCCAGAGGGTTCTGTGGCAGCAAGGGATTCAACTGACAGCCAGGATATCAGACCCAAAGAGAAATGTTCAGTTACTGCTCTTTGCCATTCTAAACTCTCTGTGTAATCAGAGGAACCATTAGACTTCCTCCCTCCCTGGAGCAGTGTAATGCCTCATATGTGTCACACAGTGTGTGCCTGAAGCATGGCAAGAGAGAAAAGAGAGATCTAGAGTTGGAAGAGTCAGAGCTCTCTCTGCTCTGCTACAGGGTTATGGGGTTTTTTTTCAGGTATTTTTTCAAATTGGGATCAAGGGAGTGGCTTCCTCTTTGAACACTCACCTGCAAGAAGGATGCTACAGTGACAAATGTAGTTCCATATGGAAAATACAAGTGGAGTAATCTATTGCTGTGAAAAGAGGAGCCTTGTCTGTCAGGAAGGAAGGTCTCTTGTTTCCTGTGTGGGACTCGAGCACCCTGCTTCAGGGCTGGAAGGCTTTTTTGCTGCCTTCACATTGTAATTAATGGCAAGAAAAATCGAGTATTGACCATATAACTGACAACTTTGACAGGTACCCAAAAAGCAGCATCTGTGCCAGGACCCAATGCCCTTTATGGCACTGACTAAAGGGATTTTGCTCCTTCATCTCACATTCCTATCTTTCTTAGCTACAAGCAAAACTGATTCCCAGTTTTGCCCAGGGCTTCTGGAGGGACAGGTATGTTTTGTGCTGGCTTTTAGGGCTGTAAACTCCCAGTATCAAATTAGAAGAAATTAGGGACATTGCACAGTTCATTCATCTTCCCTAATAGAGTTCCTGGGAAACACACATGTAGATTAAAGGAACACAATGGCCCCTGCTGATTGCTTTGAGTACCCTCCAATGCTCTACAATGGTACTGACTTGCTTTTTATAGTGTGCACAAAAGCCACGCTAACCTTTTCTTGTCTCTTCTGTTAGCCTCTTCCCTCTGTGCAAATGGATGACTGAGTTCTTTCGACCTCAAACCACCCCCCCGCCCATGCAGTCAGTCAAGGCAAACCTCACCTGGATCTAGGAAAAGCCATGCACTCCTTAAAGAAATCAACTTTGGGACGTCACAAACCTGTAAAAGGTGTGGACACTGGCAGAAGCAAGCACTGCCCATCTTTGAAGTGATTCCTCTGGAAAAATCTACATGATATCTAGCTTGTTGGGGCAGGAGGGGAAGAAAAAAATGCAGATTTATTGAGAGAGGTCATACTTATTAGACTAGCCAATATATCTGGAAGAATGAGCAGCAGCAGTGGTGTTTTTCATTCACATACACTCCCCTCAGGCTTCAAATGGAAGCCTCTTCAAAGCTAAGTGCAGGCTGAAAACTGCTCTGGATGTTACTGGGTTTGTCATTTAAACCAGCTGGGACGAAAGGTGCAGAGGAACTGGGAAGTGCTGGTGTGAAAAGTGATAAAATGACAGAAAGAAAAAAGCAGGAAAAATATCGATGCAGGAGACGTGATGCTGTTACCTGGTTGGTGCTGTGGTGGGTCCACGTTTTCCACCAAACCAAGTACAAAGTGATGTGTGGGATCTGTCTCCCTGCCTCACCTTCAAAAACATTTTGAACATCCCCCCATGAAGCCATGCCCTGCCTGTTACCCGCCGCCCCCCCCCCCCCGCCCCAGCCCCACTTGCACCGTGGTGTACAGGGTCACAGAATCGGCTCTTCTCACAGGCTTTTTGTTCTATAGCAGCATACTGGAAATTTTCCTCGCAAATATTGCTTAGAGCTTCCTCGGGTTTGTGAAGTCTGAAAGACTGAGCCCACCTCCTGCGTCCATCCTGCCCAGAAGCATCTGGTCTATGAAACGCCTTTGGAGGCAACTGGGCGCAGGGCGAGTGTCCCGCAGAGCACCAGCGCAGCGGCGCTTACCCTACTGCCCGAGTCGGCCCGGGGCCGCGGATCGTCCCGCGGATCAGCTTTCGAGCGGTCGCCGTGAAACCGACGCACCTACAAACCGTCCGGGAAGGATCTCGGCTGCAGCCGTCGGGCAAGAGAAACGCGGCGAGTCTCCGAGAGCCGCCGAACAGCGCGGGGCCGCGCCGGGGACCCCCTGTCCTCCGGCCCGGCACCCCCGGGCTCCAGCCCCTTCCCGTCCGTTCGCTGAGTCCCCTTTAGCGCGCCCCCGGCAGCGGCTCCTGCGGCACCCGCCGACCCGGCTCTGTCCTCCCGTGCCCGGCACGCCTCTCGCCGCCCGTCCCACCGCGGTTTCCGACAGTGCTGCCCCTGCCCCGGGGCTCCGGCCGCGACGCTCGGCCCGGGCCAGCCCCCGGCTGCAGCGGGGGCCGCCCCGCCCCGCCTCGGGAGCCCCGGATGGCATCGCCCGGCGCCGTCTGGGGCTGGGGCCGGGGCTGGGGCCGGGGCCGGCGGGGCGGGGCGGGGCCGCCGGCGGGGGCCGGGGGATGCCCTGCCTCCCCCTCCACGCCGAAGGGGCGCGGGGGCCTCGCCTTCCATCTCGCCTACCGCCCCCCGGCACTCCTCCCCCGCCCCAAGGAGGCCAGCCCGCCCGGCAACACCGTGCCAGACCTGCCCGAGCCGCCCGGGGGCCGGGTGAGACCGCAGCGCAGCGGCGGAGCCCCGGGTCGGCCGCCTCATGCACCCACCCGGCGCCCCGCTCGCCATGGCCGAGGGCGCCTTCTCGCTGGCTGCCCCGGCGGCGCGGAGCCCCGGGGGTAACCCGTCGAGGCTGCACAGCATCGAGGCTATCCTGGGGTTCACCAAGGAAGACGGGCTGCTGGGCGCCTTCCCGCCCGACGGCAGCGCCAAGGAGGCGGACCGGCGGGGGCCCCGGCACTGCCTGCCCAAGATGCCCGGAGAGCCGCCGCCGGCCGAGCCCCAGGGCCGCGCCGAGCGTTTCCAAGGTGAGAGCTGTGGACGAACGCCAGGTGTCGGGGGGCGGACGGGTGGGCGCCGCTCCCCCACGCCCTCGGGCGAGCCCCGCGGGGAGATCCCGCTGGTGACCCCCCTGTCTTCCCCATCGCAGAGCCGTACTGTCCCGGCAGCGCCAGCCCCGAGCTGCCCGCTGGCAGCAGCGGGGAGGGGAAGCCGTCGGACGAGGAACAGCCCAAAAAGAAACACCGGCGAAACCGCACCACCTTTACCACGTACCAGCTTCACGAGTTGGAGCGTGCCTTTGAGAAGTCCCACTACCCCGACGTGTACAGCCGCGAGGAGCTGGCCATGAAGGTCAATCTGCCCGAAGTCCGCGTCCAGGTAACGCCCGGCCCGGCCCCCCGCGACGACCCGGCCCCGA
Source organism: Monarcha castaneiventris obscurior (assembly GCA_026261815.1). Taxonomy (NCBI): domain Eukaryota; kingdom Metazoa; phylum Chordata; class Aves; order Passeriformes; family Monarchidae; genus Monarcha; species Monarcha castaneiventris. The sequence continues at coordinate 703,908 of JAMPIT010000887.1, read as the reverse complement.
CGACCCCCGGCGCCGGGAAGCCACGCACGGCGCGGCCGGACGAGCCTCGGGGCAGCCCCGGCGTCCCGAGCAGCCCCGATGCGGCGCGCGGGCCCGTGACCGCAGCGCGGCTCTGGCCATGCTCGGCCCGGCCGGTGCGCTGCTGAACGGCCACGCGAAGCCCCACTGGAGCTCGGGGCTCGGGGCCGGTTTGTATCCGGCAGCCGCGTCGTCGGTGCTGCTGCCCTGAGTGGCGTCTCCTAGCCCGGGGACGCTGAACCCGCTGTGTGCCAGGGCGGTGGCGGGTGGATGGGCGGGCCAGCTCCGCTGCGGGGCTGTTTTCTGCTGAGCGCAGGGCTGTGGGTCGTGGAGGAACGCCCGAGCCCTCCAAATTCCCTTCTGCCCTAGCTCGGCAAGGCATGTTTCCCTCGCTCTGTTTTGTGTGCACCGCTGCACCCAGGGGTGAGCCTCTGTCCTCCTCCTGAGGCCTGGCTGATGCAGCTCTGCTTTCAGGTTTGGTTTCAGAACAGACGGGCTAAGTGGAGGCGGCAGGAGAAACTGGAGGTGACCTCCATGAAGCTGCAGGACTCGCCCATCCTCTCGTTCAACCGCTCGCCACAGGCAACACCCATGGGTCCTCTGAGCAGCAGCCTGCCCCTGGAGACGTGGCTCAGCCCACCAGTGCCCAGCAGCACAGCCCTGCAGACCCTGCCTGGCTTCGTGGCCTCGCCGCAGAGCCTGCCTGGCAGCTACACGCCACCGCCCTTCCTGAACTCTCCGGCAGTGACCCATGCGCTGCAGCCCCTGGGGGCCATGGGGCCACCGCCGCCTTACCAGTGTGGGGCCACGTTTGTGGACAAGTTCCCTTTGGAAGAGGCAGACCCACGCAACACCAGCATTGCCGCCCTGCGGCTGAAGGCTAAGGAGCACATCCAGTCCATTGGCAAACCCTGGCAGACAATCTGAACTCCCTCTCAGCACCTGGGAGAAAGCCATGGAGAAGGTGCGTCCCAGAACGCCCGAGGGACACTCTTGCCCTGCCTTGGCTGCCCCGGATGGCCAGGCACAGGAGGGCTATCCCTTGCACCAGCCTTTCCCCCATGCCTTGACTTGCTTTTGTATTTTGTGGCCCTTTTAATTCCCTTTTCCACAAGCCCTGCAGAGTTAGGGGCCTGATCATAGCTTAGGAAAAACAATCTCTTTTGCGCTCCCTCCTTGGCTGGCTGCTTTAGTTGCAATAAAAGCTGCAGTAAGGCAAAGAGCTGTGAAAGGTGGCTGGAAGCCCAGGACTGTTGTACCTGGGGAGGGGGTTCTGCTTTTGCACCATTAAATGGCACCATCTGCATGGAGGCTGTGCATCGTGTTTCTGCACTCATATGGGCATCTCGGGATGGACCCTCCGCTCCGTGTGATGCGCACAGTGGTGGGAGATGCCTGCCTGTGGGCTCTTCTCTGTCCTCCCCCAGCAGCAGAACCCTGCCCAAGCTGGCTGTGGCACTGGGGGGCTGCAGCCCCATGATGGAGAGTATGCCCAGGTGAGAGTGGGCTCAGAGGGGCCAGAGCCCTGGCAGTCCTTGGGCCGGGCACACCACTCCCACAGCTCCCTTTGTGGAGCAGTGCCCGGCTCAGGTGGGCTTTGCAGGCTGGAGTCAGTGGCAGTCCTTGCTGCCTCTGCAGAGAAGGGGAATGGCAGGACCTCCAGGCCCCCTGGCCCCTGCAGCCCAGCTGCCACAAGGGGAGACAGACGATCACTGGCTGGGCACTGACACCCGGCTGGGGCCTGGCAGGCTCATCCTGCCCACTCTGGCTGTCCAGCACAGCCCCTGGAGGCTGGCACAGAGCTGGGCCGCACCCATTCCCCTGCCCACCCAGTGCCCATCGCCAGGCTGCCGAAACTAAAACTGTGGCATCTTTATTTTTCATTATCTCCGTTACTGCCTGTAATGGGGCTGAGAAGCTGTAATGAAACACCCCTTCTCCTCTGCTGGGCATGGGGTGCTCTACACACTCAGGAGGTTGTGGCAATTAACGTTTCTCATTAGGGAAGAGAGAAGGATGCACAAGTGCCCTCATTGTGTCCTGGGGATGATTCAATGCAGACTGGGAGACCTTTCCTTTCACCATTTCCCACTCGTTGTGGCCAGACAAAGGCTGGCGTCTAATTATATTTTCACAATCTGTGCGTATCTTTTAAGAGTCCTGTCAGAAACAAGTATGTCAGCTTTGTTCAGCTTCACTTCAGAGAGCTTTTTAACCTTAGACAGCAGTTTCTAAACATCTCTTCACAGCCTTCTCCACAGCAGCCCCCATCTATTGTATGGAGAGCTTCTTTTACAGATAATAATAGGAATCCCTCTTGTTTTCAAATGCCTTTTCCTCTGTCCCCAGCCTCCCTGCAGATCCAACCTGCCTCTCTGGACCAGAGCACACACTGTGTTCAGGACCCCCAGCTTCCCTTCCCTGAGCTGTGCTGGTCCAGGGCACGAAGGGAAGCCAAGTGAGTGGTCCCCGCTGAATTTGGGGGGAATGAAGCCCTGCTGGGGGAGACCCTCCTGCTGGGTTCTGGATTTAACAATTCTACAGTGTGTGCATTTGTGGTGGTGCCCACTCTTCCCAGCAGACAGCTCTTTGCTTCCTTGGCAGAGAAAGGAGGTGTCACCAGGAAAAGAGTTGCCATTGCTGTCAGGACCAGGGAGGTATTTTGCTAACCTCTAGTAAGGACACCTGAGTAAAAGAGGAGAACAAAAATCATATTGCTTCAGTTTTTAGGTCTTATTCTAGTGGTCCTTTCACAGGTGAGCTTTGCTTGCATCACCAGTGACGCTGGAGTTGCAAGAAGGCATGTCTTTTCTGGTGGCTGCAAGAGAAGGATTTCTCTTGGTGTGCTTGAGAAGTGCATAGCCTGGCCTGTGTCAGCAAAAGACACACTAATGAGTGACTGCACAGGCTCTGCACACTCTTCCTTCTCAGGGTAGGAACAATCTCACTTGTCATTACTTGGCTGCAGTCCAGCTGTGGCTCTGAAACTGGAAACTCCCCTGCTGCCCAAAAGTTCTCACCTGTGCTTATTGCTCATGGTTAACAAGCAACTCCCCAAGATTTCAATAGTGCTTTTCCACATTTGGCATTACTACCCTCCTTTTCTCTTACCTACAATTCTTCTGTATCCTGTAAAGCCATTGGAAGAAGCCCTTGACTTCCTGATCAGCTGTCACCAGCGCTGATGCTTGGTTACTTGAGGTAGTCAAGAACTGGCAGTAGATAAAACCATAACGACCGGGCAGCAGAAGCAGCAGCTGAAGATACCTGCTCACTTTTAATAAGGTCCTGATCCAGCACCTGCAAATAAAGAAAGATTATGGCAAGCTATGGTGGTTGTTCTTTTATTGGCATATTAAACAGGTCTTTCTTATACCTTGTACATGTGAACCCTGTAGTGGATCCACTGTGTGCAGTCATGTCCTTCAAGGAAAGCTGTGAGTTTATTGCTAAAAATGAATATTTTACCAGCTACACGTAAGTGGGCAAATAAAGAGACAGAGGCATATGCAAACTCACATCTTTCTTCTACCCTGTCTAGTTTTCCGTGTTCCTACACTTTCTTTCAAATTGTCCCATTCCATTTTAAAAGCCCATTTGTTCATTTTTTTTGTAAATATCTTCTCCTCCTTAATTGGGTGCTGAGTCTAATAATCCTGCCTCGGCTTGTTAACTGTACAATACCAGTCAGAGTTAATGACCCATTAGTGATTAATTCCTTAAACAGCATCTAATTGCTCACTGTAAAACCTTTTCTTAAAACTGGATTAAATCATCTAGATCCTTAACCACTTCTTTACTCTAACTTTGCTAAGGCTATTAGCATGGCCTTCTGAGTGGTCTGTTGCTTCTTTTGCTTAAACAGTATTAGCAAGATAGTATTTTTAGTGTCCATACTTTACTTCTTTGCAACACCTGAAGTTCTAAGGAAGAATAATACAGATAAAAGACTGCCAGAGAATGAAAAATTATGAGGAAAATGCCATGATGGAATTCGACCTCAGAAGTGTATTCTGGTCTCCCTTCCTTCCTATCTCTGCTCAAAATCCTGTCAGGATTCAAGAAAACTAGCAGATACCTGAGCTCTTTTAGCCAAACAGAATTTGGACTTGAGGTTCAGGTCATTGGCTTCCCGGTGGAGCAGGACTGTCTCTGTGTGCAGAAGACATCTGTCAGTCCCTGCCGGATGGCTCTGAAGCTGTCATTCCCTCTGGAGCAGCAGGCTGGCTGCCGTGTGTGCTATTGCCATGGCAGCTCACAGTCTCTGTGACATGAAAACACACATTGCTCAGCCATAGTCTGAATTTCTGTTACTAGCTGCTGGGGTTGAAGGCAACAGTGTTCCCTTCCTCTGTGCAGGAAGTTGAACGGTCGTGTTTCCTTCTGCCGTGGCTACATTTGACAGGCATTTCAACTGTGGACGTTCAGTTTCTTACTATTGAGATGTCTCAAGTAGCTGTTCAAAGCTGCTGGTTACACCTTTCCTCGTCTCTGCGGACGTACTTTGAAGTCCAACAGGCATTAATTCAAGGGGTTCCCTTCAGCTACAGTGTTTCAGCTTCTCTCTTCTATGCAGTCAGCCTCCTCCTTTGTCACTGTTACAAACCTTGGGACTTCCTTCAGTAGTTTGCCAGACACATTTCCCTAGCAAAATGCTGGTGTAGGAGAAAATAGTGGAATAAAACAAACAAAAGAGAGCGAAACGAAAAGCTGATTAGACCAGGACGCTGACATTACCAGTTTCTCTGGTAGAATTAATACTGTCTCCTCTCTGAGCATCTCTTGTGCTCTGCCAAGGCATTATGTCAAAACTGGCTGACATTTGGCAGTCATCCCTATGTCATATGACACTTCTGCCCCACTAAGATTGGTATTCCAGAGCCGGGCAGAGTGGTGCGACTAAGATACGGCAAACAGCCGCGGCCCTGGGGCTCGCCCGGCACCGGAGCGCACCGGGGCTCCCTGCACGGCCGGGGCTCAGACCGTCCCGGGGCTCATCTGGCACGGGAGCGCACCGGGGCTCCCTGCACGGCCGGGGCTCAGACGGTCCGGGCTCACCGGAGCGCACCGGGGCTCCCTGCACGGCCGGGGCTCCCTGCACGGCCGGGGCTCAGGCGGTCCCGGCTCACCGGAGCGCACCGGGGCTCCCTGCACGGCCGGGGCTCAGGCGGTCCCGGCTCACCGGAGCGCACCGGGGCTCCCTGCACGGCCGGGGCTCAGACGGTCTGGGCTCACCGGAGCGCTCCCCTCACGGCCTGGCCGAGGGCGCCGCCTGCTGGCGCGAGTGGGCGGTCGGGGCTCGTCCCGGGCCGAGTTCGGCCCCGGGCACAGCGGAGCTGCCGCCTGAGGGCCGGGGGCTGCGGGACAGCGCTGAGCGGCAGCGTCACCTCCCGGGCACACACGGGGCACTGAGGCTCCCAACAGAGCGGCTGGAAGTGCAACACACGCCCCGTCCTGGGGAAGGCAGTGGCCCTTGCTACTGGCTTTGACACAGCCAATTCCATTGCTTATCTCAAATAAAACCATAAACTCCACCTTTTTCTTGGTACTATTTATTGCGAATGTTGCAATGTCATGTAGTTTCCAACTAAGAGATGAACTGATTCAATAGGTAAGTCATATAATTAATTGGAAGACCCTTCCGTGACAATTATATATATATATATATATGTATATCAAAGCCATATGAATGAGAAAATGCAAACTTGAAAATGAAGTAGAGGATTTAGTCCTTGCTGAACCATACAAGAATATGTGTATTTAAGTATTTTACACGAAGGAATTCTTGTGTACAGAAAAGAGACCTTGTTGATTATCTGATACAATCAAGTGCTTGTGAAATATAGTCTCTTACAGAAAGTAATCAATTTCTTCATGATTTAGAGACCTTCTTTCAGCTTGGAGTGCTCTCCTTCATATTCACAACTTGAAGCAGATAGTCCATCATCTAATAAAAAGAGAAACACATTATTTACAGACCTGTCCTGAAAAAAGTAATTCACTAAGTTAATAAACCTACTATAAGTTAATAAGCCTAATAGATAACTGCTCTGTGCATTCACATAACAAACATACTCCTAATAATCTTTACGAAACAGACTCCATTTGTCTTGGTTAGTGTAATAACCAACTGCCAAAGTAGGAGGAAAGTCATTCTCCCAAATAATTCTGCCTGCCATCTCATTTATATCCTGTCTCATTAGTGTTAAAAAGCCAAGTCATAGAAAAAATTTAAAGTTTATTTTCCAACTTATTTTTGCACTTAGTCCAACTTGCAGGAGAGATTTCCATTCCCTTTTACTACATTAACTGTAATTTATTTACAAAATAAAGAGCAGGCAAGGCATTAACCAAAACCAAAATAACACAGGTGCACCATCCTAAGCCAGACTCCGAGAAGTACTGCACTCACCTCTTCCATTTTTTGACTATTTGTGCGTTACAGCCATTTTCCTACTCTGGGAGAGTCCTTTAGAAAGAATTTTTTTCTTCTTAAGAAATGTATAGCCCAGTGTGAGCATTAGTAGTGATGCACTGGATGATTTGCGCTAATAAGGAAGGCCCTGAATTGAGTTACCTGGGGTACTTATCTGTATTTACTTCTACGTTTGGGGCTTCCTGATCTTAAATTTAAAATTCAAGCTTTAAATTAAATCAGCTAAATTTGAAAGCATCCATGAAACAAAGTTCTTGGAGTCTGTTTGTTCCCAATGCAGCCAGTGCTTGCTGTGTGCAGCAGGTGGGACACAGGGCTGCAGACACAGACTCCTCGTGTTTGGCATCTCTGTGAGTGCATGGGAATTTCACGCCTTGGTGGGCATGTGCTCCTGGGACAGCCATTCCAGCAGCTGGCAGCAGGGTTCATTATTTACCTTCTTTTCGTCACATTTAGTACCTCAGTCCAACAGGCCACTGCACAGAGAACAGTAACCGGCTCCAAATCTGGTGCCTGGTTCCTCCTAGAACAAGTTTCTGTTCCAAACTCACATGAAAAGTATTTCATGCCAAGGACAAATTTTTTGGATGTGCTGTGCTATCATCCTTAGCTTCCTGTACCTGGTAACCCTCTCCTGTGCATGGACACCTTCCACAGCTGTGGTAGAGCATGCACCTTACCCCAAGGGGTTGTCTAACCAAAGTCTGTGCACCTGAAACCCCTCGCATCCTGACAAATCTACACAATCAGCCCCCAAAGGCCAGTTATGCTCTTGCATCACTGTGTTCATGAATGTCACATTCAGTATATCAGAGTTCTGCCTTTATAAATATGGCCTCTTGTATTCAAAATAACTTTAAAATGAAAAATAATTCTCATTATTTAAATAATTAGGAAACTATCACAGCCCTCAAAAGAGTAAAGCACATTCCTTTTGATCTTCATGTTTTCTTCATCTGCAAGGAAGATAATACCTTAACTTTCAGGTGCTTTTTTGAAGCGAAGGGGAAAAAAGGACATCATATCTTATCTAGTCTGTGTATCATCAGGTACTTGTGTCCAACAGCAGGAAAGCATAGCTACAGCTACTTTCATTAGATTTTACTTCAGAGTGGAGACAAAGACTGTTGAATGATGGAAATCAAAGGCTCTGTGGCCAAATGAGGTTCTGCAAGTTGTCCTCTATCTAGTCACAGGAAAAACATGAGGCTTTTAATAATCCTTACAGAAATCTGGATGCTTAAGCCAATAACCTTATTATTCCATAAGGATATTCGATGTCTGACCACAAAACGTGGATGTTAATTTATGGTGAAAGTACACACATATGAATATGATTCAAGTTACTGGAGGCAACTTCCAGCCTTCCTAAATAGGATTTATTGACAGATACTTTTATAAGTCAGAACATTTCCCTCTTTACATTAAATAGTGGGATTTGTTAATTTAATTTGATTACAAAACTGCATGCTGCAGAGCTGAAGATGGAATAAATAGCTTTAGATAGTATTATTAATCAGTTACTATGATGCGTCACTATCGTAACACCACAGCCAAAAAGAAACCTATAGGCAGCATCCGTATCACTGCTGTGAGAGACTTAAATCACAGTTTAATTTAAAGGGTGAATTTTTACCCACATTCAAATAAAACCTTAAGTATTCATTGATGTGACTGCACCAGGACTTTGGGAGGGAAACTGGGCTTAAGTTAGCCCAGGAGTATTAATGACATCATATTGCAGTAGAATATGGGAAGGAAAAAAATTTCCCATTGTTGTCTTTAGGGGGGCGTATTAATCTTTTTATTCTATTTCATTGTCACCCAAAAGAATTCTGCAGCTTTATCACCATGACTGTGCCTGAGGCACTATAAGGAAAGGAGTTTTCTTGTGGATTCTGTGATTTACATTAGACCCCAATTACTTTCTGTTAAATCTCACTGTTATCCTTCCCAGTGTATTTTATAGGATTTCCCAAAAGAATAGTGATTAATCTCTTCCAAAGCCTTGTTGTCTTGTGAAACAGCACTAGGAAGAACATCAACTTGAGGGATGAGGAGGGGCAGCTTATCAGTAGCCCCAGACTCATTTAGCAAGCCCAGGAATGACTACAGCAGTAGCTGGCACCATGGGCTGGTGAAAAGGCAAAGGAGACTGGGACAAAGCTGGGACCAGAGAAAATTCTGCAGCCCTGTGGCTTTACCCAGCCCAAGGTGGAACATCCTGAACGGTGGTGGAGGGGGACAATCGGTGTGATATGGTTCCTCCTGCCCTGACAGCTGTTTTTCACACTAGCTTGGCTTTGCCGTGCAATACGGGCTGCTGACGTGATCACCTAAGCATGAAGAAAAGAGTGGCCCAACCAAGCCGGGAAGCCAGACACTAAAATCTACTGAATGCATGCTGTGTTTATGCCCAGTAGCAAATGAAGTCATCAAAAATACAATTGGTGAGTGACAATCTGTAATCAAGAGCAGAGTCTTACCGTACTGAATGCCTAACACATGAGATACATTTCTGCTGCTTTTCTGGACAATCACCAAGTTAGAGGAAGCTGATGTTACTGTAAACCAAAAATTGAACACATGGAGTATCTTTTCAGATCTTTTATCTTACTTACATGTTTCCAACTGCTATTGTCATCTGTCTCCCAGGTGTTTCTGGTATACCAGGGAAGCCCTCCTTTTAAAAAGTGAGCACTCTTATTTTCATTCCTTTCCAGCAGCCATAGCAAATATTTTGAGATTTCTTCCCACTGCAGATACTCTTCCAGCTGCTTGATATTGTCAGGTAATGCTGAAAATGGTGTCTTGTTTTCTTCTTCAAAACCATAAGGAAAATCTCCAGTGCTCTTTTTCCCCATTAAATGTCCTGTAAGAACAATTGAAGTAGCACAAAATTAACTGAAACGGGTAAAGATTTGATTGTTCGAACATTGGCTGGACTTTGCTACTGACGAAGGGAAGGGAAGGGAAGGGAAGGGAAGGGAAGGGAAGGGAAGGGAAGGGAAGGGAAGGGAAGGGAAGGGAAGGGAAGGGAAGGGAAGGGAAGGGCTAGATAATGTCAAATTGAAGCACTACTGCGACTGAAGATTTTGTCAGTGTCACACTCAATTTCTTCTGTCTCTTGTGTTACATTGTCAGAGAAAACGTGGCTGAGAACAGGGCAGCGACAACCAAGCAATCTGCCTGGAGATACAGAGAGGCGCTTGGTAAGATTTGCTGGAATAAAAGTGGACGGGGAAGCTGTAGGTTTTAGACTTACCCCGCCTCGACACGGGACGCAGGAACCATGCGTTCCAGTGCCTTTGTAGGAGTTGAACCGCACTTACCCACAGCCCAGTGGCTGCCGCGGGGGTAGATCTTGGTGAGTGCGGGTGTCCCGCCGGGCTGCAGGGGAGCCGCTCCGCCCTGCGCCGTCAGCAGCGCCAGCGCCAGCAGCGGCAGCGCCGCGGGCCGCCCGCCCCCCATCCTGCCCTGCTGTCGGTGCTGCCGGTGCTGCCCCGAGCCGCGCTCCCCTCGGCTCCGGCTCCGGCTCCGAAGCGCTGCCGCTGCCGCCGCCGCCCCCCATTTATCCGGAGCCGGGCCCGGCGCCAGCGGAGCCCCCGCGCCTGACGCCTCCTCACGGGCCCGCTCTCCGCCCCCCCGGGCGCGCGGGGGGAGCTGAGGCGGCGCCGGCCCCGGGCGCTGCCCTGGGCGGGGAGAGCATTCTCTCTCTCGGTTACCTCCGCAACACGGCCGCGTCCCGCAAGTTCCTGTTCCCCCGGTCCGTTCGCTGCGTGTCGGTGCTGGGGGCGGCCCAGGGCACCTCGGGGCAGCGGTGCCGGCAGCGCCCGGGGCACCGAGAGCTCCTCAGAGGGCGGCAACAGCAGCGGCGGGGCCGCTGAGGGGACCCGGGAGCCGCAGGGGGCGAGGTCACCCCCGCCCTACGGGACCGCACCGTGCGGCCTTCGGTTCGGCTGCACTTGGGGCAAAGGGTCTCCTTGTCCCTCACTGGAACAGAAAATCTTGTGCAAAGAGCTTATTTTAATTTCCAGTATCACCTACATTTCCTGTCACAAGCGACAGTAAAGTGGACGCGCATTTACAGGACTTTCTGCTTTCCTTGCACAGGGACTCCGTAAACTTTAAAGCAGCCCGAGGCACCTGGAACTGGCCAACTTTGTAGTAAACGGATGAAAAGAATTCCAGCCTGAAGAGGCAGTGCAGGGAAAAGACACAGACAGTATATCCCTGGAAAGGCCATGAAGCGGAACACTTAGTGGTTTTACTGGAGTGAAGGCGGGTGAGCAGTGATGGGATATGAGATCCTGATGTGCCGTTTGTCACCCAGGAGAACAACAGGGACAGGATGAGGCCGCGTGTAATGGGTGCAGTTTATGTGATGATTTTGCTGTCTAGAGAACTATGGCAGGAAGTGGGACACACAGGGAGCAGAGCCGATTGTAAGGAACCTGCCAGCTCCTCCAGCTAGCCCCACGACTGGAACTGAACTATCCCTACTGGAAGCTCCCACGGATGTGAATTAACATAATTTCCAGGCAAACGCTTGTACAATCCCTTTCGAAGTCAATTGTGTATCCTCCTGTATTGAGCTAAATTGTTCCCTTGTTTAGTCAGTTTATTTCATCTTCTTTTACTGATTAATGTGATTCATTCTTTTGGTTATTAATTATGCATTCTTGCTTAATTCACAATAGTATTCTCACGCCTCAAGTTTCACTGTGCAGCCTGCAGTACAGCTACAGACGTGCTCTGTGCTGAGTGACAGCTGATCAAATAAAATATTGCCATCCAAAAAAAATTCTGTTTGGAGCAATCAAGGCAGGAAATCGAAAAATTCAGGAAACTGTCAATTTTCAGAAAACAAAACCAAAACCAACCAAACATGAATTCTTACTCAGTTCCTTGTTGCCCGGTAGTCCCAAATCTCTTTTACTGAAAACACCATGCAAACAAATAAACCTTTCTCATCTGTTGTATATGTACAATGTCTTTATTATTTATTTACTAGTTCATAAGGATTTATTCTAATTCTTATTTTTATTACCCTTTTAAGAAAAATAATAACTTGACAACATAGGGGAATATTATTCTGGATCCCCCTCCCCCAGAAGAGAAAGGGATCCAGACACAACCAAAGGATGTTACAAACTGTGAGTGACTCAACTCACTCAAGACAATCTTTCTCTTAAAGAAGAAGCCTGATAACATGAATTTGTGTTTGAACATGAAGAAACAGCTCTCTGTGTTTTAAAGTATCTTTCCCCTTTTCATACATCCCATGGCAAAGCAAAATGTTGCTGTGCTCCAAGGCAGGAAAACGTTCAGGGTTTTTAAATGCTATTACTATGATAACACTCTTTAATCTACTTCCTTTACATTTAGACAAGCATCACTGTTCTATCAGCAACGCAGATTTGATGGCAATAAAAAGGGATAATGTAAGAATGGTGTGCCTTTCATCATCTTCTTTGTAGGGACCCTGGTGTTAGACACAGCCAAGATGTATGTACAGAACAAACACTGGTGGAAGACTATCTCCAATGTAATAACAGGCATGATCACTGAGGAATACTCTGTAAATGTTGAAGATGCTGAATAGACTAATCTCCAGAATTTACAACCTGCACTCAGGGCAGGTGTTCTGCAAATAACCTCAACATTGACTCAGTGCAGCAACAGTTCCCTGAAGAACTGAAGACATTTCTCAGAAAAGAGCTCCACAACTTTACAGAGGCTGAATACTACAAAATAATAACATTTATTTAATAAGGCTCAGTGTAAGATAGTTGATACTGTTTGTGCTGCATTTTGGGAAGCCCTGGACAGTTGAAGCTTAACAGTGATTGCTCACTGCACATTTAACGTGTGCCAGGCTGCTGCGGCAGCCATCACAAGTTAGGGTTTATCATTTTTGTGGTGAAGGGGTTCACTAATTGGAGAATTAAAATGGGAAGCACTTATGGACATGCCTGTGGACCAGAACAGCCTACAGAGACCATCCAGCCCAACAGCCTGAGCCCTTCCAGGCTGCCCAGAAGCTCAAGGGCATTGTCCAAGTGCTGCTGGAATGCTGAGCCTGGGGCATTCACCTTCTCCCCAGGGAGGCTGTTCCAGGTCTGAGCACCCTCTCAGTATGGAAATGCCTAACATGCACTCTGATCTCCCCCTGGCACAGCTCTGAGCCACTCCTGTGACTGGATCCCAGTGTCACATCTGCCAGCTGCAAAATGTCCAACTGCACTCTCCAAGTCAGAGCTGACTGTGCTCGCATCGGGGTAGGTGAACAGCATAAATCTGGGTTTCAGCAATACCAAGAGCAAGAAAAAAATCTTACTGCACATACACTGTCTCCAAACAAGACATTATTTTTTCTTAACTGGGATGATACACTTCCAGGAAGATTGCATTGAGGATCCCAACATTATTCTGCCATGCCATTTATTATACTCGGTTTTATTTCTATACAACGTGACACAAAATAAGTAATTTTTATAATACAGTTGGACATGAAAACCGCTTAGTAGGACACAAAAGAAGTAATATTACTTGGAGAAATTCAGCAGTTGTCTGCCGAGCATGAGCTGTTACAACAGAAAAGGTGTCATTATTGTATAATAGAGTACTTTTGCAGAGGTAAGGGATTACAGAAGAAACAGAACTCCAGAGGAAAAAAGCATCATGCTGTTCCTTATTAAAGCTACAAAAACAAAGCCAGCAAGGAAAACAAGTTCTACTTTGTTGAAGGTACAACGCTGACATTTGAAGAGAAGAGAAAAATACCAAAATTCATAAAACACAGTTATCAGGTTAAGTTTTTAAAAGAAAAAATCAATTTTATGTTTAACACTATTCAGGTGTTATATGATAGGCGAGAATAATACATTCTCCAAACTGGCATAAGAGTTCTGGTTTCCCCTTCTTGGCAATATCCCTGAAGTATACTACTGTGCTATTCATTCAGTAACTTACAAGAGTTATTAAAGCCCCAAAAAACCTTTTTGTTACGTTTGTTTAAGAGCTAGAACTCAAAAGGCAGAATTGTCAACAGCCTGAATACTAGCAACACACACAGTCCCTAAAAAACAGGCCTCTAAAAATCAGGCCATCTGGGCTTTTTTCCCTACCCCATGAAGAAGCAAGTTTCAAATTCAGGGAAAAAGCTCTGTGTCCCCACTGCTCAGTACCAAGGCAGAGTGAACCACAACCAGTCAACTTCCCTTAGGCATAAGCTTGACTAAACTCCTACAGCTCACTACCTGTTCAGAGATTCTGTGTCCTTACAATCACTGATCAAAACAGTGATGTTTTGTATGGTGGAGAAAAGAGGGCACTGAAAGATTAAAACAAACAGGAGGGCAAAAGTGGGTTCAGATGAAGCAGCACTCAAGAAAAACCACCATGGCATGGCAGAAGCGCCCTTGGCTGCTCCAGCATGGGACAGTGTCCTCCAAACCAGTGCCAGGCCAGCTGAGAGCAGTCTGTAGAAGGTGGTAAATACGTCATTTTGTAATTAGCCAGCAGCCAACAGCTTCACTCATTAAGCATAGTTTATTTAGACAAGACAAAAGGTTGCACAGTTTTGTAACTGTATACAGAAATGAAACCATCTGAAATATATCAGTTTTTCCCCCCTGTATATTTCCCTCTGTTCTTGTGTTTAGGATTCCCGTTTGAGCAGTACATATGCTCCCATCACTGCCAGGAGAGCGTACTGCAAAGAAACACAGAACACAGACTCGTTACAATTCCTCTCCACAGAGCTCTGAAAGCACAAACTGTTTAAAGGGTGCCCTCTCAAACATCACACACCTTCCACACCTACAGAGCTCTGGTCCTGCAGAATTGCAGGAAGATTTTAATGTGATCAAATTAATCATAACCAGGCATCACAACTAGATACACTTAACTAACAAAATTCTAATAAATGACATTTTAAACTCATTACTAACAGCAAATTCTACTGCCCAACAGTAAGTAAGGAAACCCAGCTCATTCTACATTAGGTACCAAACGACAGACACAAATTTATTAACACGTATGCTTAGAGGCAAGGTTCTTATTGTCTGTCCTTGCTATTTTAGCAATTCAAGTATTCAAAATGTCAGTATACATACCTTAAATTTTGGGTAGTCATTCATTATTATAGTTACCATTCCTACATAGGGCAAAAACCTGTAATTGATAAAAGAGGTGAATGTAAAATTAACCCTCAAATATTACACGGAAGTATTTTAATGTTACTCAGTCTGGAATATTTCAGTGCAATCCCATCATTTACACCTGGGACTAATGCAGATCTGAATAGGAAGTAAAATTCTTTAGTTTTCCTTAATCAAAGTTATCTGAGAAAATGTGAAGAGATTTCAGCTCAACTGGAGAAGGGGACAAAGTCAAAAGCTCAAACCTTGCATAAAATTCCTGTGGAATGCCAAAACAATTTCCTAGGAATTTCCAGCAATTACAAGAATAAGCTGGTTAATTTTGTATTTTCAGGCGAACTATTTCTTAAATGTCCTTTTTTCCCCCCACACTCCACATCAGTGGGAGGACTACAAGAAGCAACTTTTCCAGGTTTTCTTTTTAATTACAATTCTATTAAGAAATTTAAAAAATACATGAGATCTAGTTTGTATCAAGAGCAGAACCGATTTAAGAGCTTATTTTTCTATCTAATTGCAAAGTACATTTTGCTTTACTTACCCTCTCGCTCTTCCAACAACATCTTTCTTCTCTAACCAGTTCTGACCTTCTTTGTACAAGCCTCTATCATCAACTTCATTATTATCCCCTTTAGTCAGAAATTTGATGTTCCCATTTCCTCTAGAAGGCAGAGGTGACAAACTAAATAGCACTTAATTTAAAAATCTCAATTAACATCTACAAAGCAAATGAGGATGAAAAGTGCTACAAGATTAGATAACAATGTTTGCTTTCAGCCCTGCTTATTGAACAAGCACCATTAAATCTTTAACATTACAGACATTACTGACTTTATCTATCAACAGATATTAACAAGAAACATTTTTTACAACACTCCTAGGTTGTTGTTTGATGTAAGCAATTACACAATGGACACGAAAGGGACATTGTCCATCCAGGCACTAAGCTTCCTCAACAAACGCCCGGTGTGTTTATCTGCATCTTCAACAGAACACAAATTCAAATAAAGTTCTTAAGTTTACAGTCTTCAAATGAAATTTGCTTAAGTACAGATATGAGGAGTTCTCATAAAGACAAATTAGGTAATAAAAAGAAATAATACAGGTGATTCTTGGAAATTTTTAAAAAGCACAGAAGAACAGATACTACTCAAGAAATGAACACCTTCAGTTCATGGAACGAATATGTCAATGCTTGCCACCTCCAGCTTAGCTTTTCACTGTGCAGAACCAGGAGCAGAACTGTGGTTTGGAAGGAACTGTTTAGCAGAGCAGGCATCTGCAATCAAGGCCAAACCAAGCCCTCTTCTCAGAATTTCAATTCTTTTCAGCAAGAATTGTTGTGGGCAGTGTGGTCAAGAGACACAATAATAAGAAGAATCTCCTCTTTTATCCTGAGTCAAATTTGGAAAACTTCAATTAGCAAAGCTCACATACTCGTCAGGCTGCACCCTGATTCTGAATCTCCACCTTCCATCAAAAATTTGCTCTTAAAACAAAATCCTGACTGTACAACCATCAGCACATAAGTGGACTCTGCTCCCATGCACATTCCTGCTGCCAGGATCCCTCCCAGGCACAGCTTTACCTGCTCCAACCCTGAGCAGCTTGGCTGAGGGAAAGGTCTCAGACCCTTGAGAAGTGTGGCACAGAACTGGGGACAGAAGTGGATCACATCCTACAGCTGAGCCTTCTCTCACTGCTTATCCTCACTTGCCTTTCCCACACAGTAAACCACAATTAAGCTGTCACTGAAAGCCATGGGGAAGGAAAGGAGCTTTACGAACAAGGAAAATGCCAAGTTGCATTACTTTTCATGTACTTTGATAACTCTGTGAACTATTGGAATGTCTCTGCCTTCAACTTTAAAAACAACTATTTCACCAGCTCTGATTGGGTCATCGTGGAAATTTGTTAGGAACAGCAGGTCTCCCCTGTGAAAAGCTGGTTCCATGCTGCCACTACAAACAAAAAGAGAGAGTTTGTTGGCATAAATGAAAGAAGCACCAAGAAATCAAAGAACATTTAATTCTTACAGATAAACCCACAATTTAAACTGAAATCTGTAGCTTCACCCATTCAGTAACATTGTTCAGACCTTTAATACAAGCCAAATCCCAGAGAGCAATCTGCAGGAGTTCACCCATTAAGTGAAGCAACTTGGATTTTAAAAGGTCTCACACATTTACTGCTCCTACAAACCTCAGTGGAAACTGGGCCATGGCTACTGACAGTGTGGCCTTTGCCAGACCCCAAGAACAGCTAGAAGAAAGTGTTTGAGTCCTTCTTTAAATAAGTGAGATTTCAAACTCCAAATGTATCCAAGGGGGAGGGGGAGGAGACAAAAGGCAAAACAATACCTGGACTTGAAGCAGAAAGCCTTTCCACTGACTCACCTGAGTACCACGACAATGGGGCTCTCACTGCCAGTGACCACGATCAGCCCTTTCCAGATCATTAGGGCAGAAGACACAATCATAGCAAAATTTAAGACTTGGTAATACAGCTGTGTGAAACAAGAAAATTGTTTTTTAAAGGTACTCTATTGTATTTAGAAGCACAACATAGAACTTCAACCCAAGTGCACCACAAATTATAGGCTTTTATGCTAAAATCGTATTTTAACACAAGTTTGGCGGCATAGATTGCCATGTCAGAATCCACCAAACTGCAGCATAAAGCTGGAATCCTCTGTGCGCCTTAGCCTTGGGTTAATCCACTCCCGTGTGTCAGTGACAGAGGCAAATACTCTGATAACGGCTTGTAAAGCTGGGGAAGCGACTTGGCCAAGGATCAAACCCGGTTCGGTCACACGGCCCTGCCTCCCACCCGAGCTCAGAAATATCCCAAAGGCACATGTGGAACACCGGACTATCAGCAAAGGCTGACTTCCTGAGAGTGACTTTTGTTAAAAAAGAGGAGCTGTAGCAGACGAGAGGTGACAAAGGCTCATTTCCTGCTGCTGTCACACTGAAATTTCTTATCTAGAAAATCACTGATTAGACTTTCTGCCCCCAAATTCTCCTGCTCCGCCAGCCCTTCCGGCAGCGGATGCACTTTAGCCACGCTCCTTCATTTTTTGTTCCTTTTCTCGGCAGCACACGGGTACAAGTGGTGGGAAGGACCCTGCACGATGGCGTTTGAAAACCCCCGCTGCCCGGTGAGGGGTGAGAGCCGCGGGGGCTCCGGGCGCAGCCCCGGTACCTGCCGCTTGTTCATGCGCCGCAAGTCCCCGAACAGATCCATCGCGGCCCCGCCGCGGACCCCGCCGCTCCTGGGCCAGCCACAGCCGCGCCCCCAGCGCAGCGCAGCGCAGCGCAGCGCCCGGGATGACAGCGGGGCCCACGCTGCTCTCTGGGATCTGTAGTCTCCTTCCTCTCCCGTCCTGCTGATGCACAGAGAGCCTCCGCGGCCAGGTGAACTACAACTCCCAGGTGCACCCCAGCGAAAGGTCCTGACGACGAGGCCCCTTGCTTCTCGGCCCTGGAGGTGCCTGAGCAGCTGGCTGTACGGAGGGACCGTCGGTGGGCGCTCAGACCCCCCGGCTGGGCGGGAGGAGCCGCGCCCGCCCGAGCAGCACGGGGACGGCAGCAGTGGTCTCCCGGATGGCGTGCTTTGGGTCAGGCGCTTGCCGCGGGCAGCCCGGGCCCGCCGCTGCGTGTACGCAGCTCATTGGCGGGACGGGGAGGGCGGCGCGGGAGCGCGGGGGTGGCCAGCAGTGGCCGGCAGGGGGCGCTGTGCTGAGCGCGGGGGAGGTTTCAGGCGCCGTGAGGGCGGAGGGGTGCGAAGGGACCGAGGGCGCACCGCGGTCTCCTCCTCCCCCGCTGTCAGCGGAATCGTCTCATAGCAGCAGCTAGCGGTGACCTCAGTGTTTGCTCAGGGACCGCGACACGCCCTCGATCAGAGAAGAGCGCAGAGACCCAGAAAAGCCGCAGCGGTGTGTGGCACCCCGTCGGTGCGCTCTGCAGGCATGGCGGTTGGCAGGGATGGGCCGGGGCTGCTCAGAGTGTGCCTGGCAGTGGATCAGACCCCCAGCAGCACAGGGAAACTTCACACCCATTTCCAGTTCGTCACTGAATGGTTGCATGAGCCTAAAGCAGCAAGCAGCCGCACAGATACAGGTCACAGCCCAGAGCCTGATTTCCTGGGGATTAAATGGACCAAACCAAGTCAGGCACTCACCAAGTTTAGAATTAGCCCCTAAAGACTGAGAATGGGAGAGCAGAGAACACATGGAAATGCTACTAAGATAAATGGAAACAAACGGTTTGTCTGACTGGAGCGGTGTTTTGGTAATTTGCCAGAAATTCATCAAGACTTTTATGTTGGTAAACAGTGAACAAGACAGACTAGGACTGACTAAGAGAGGCAGAACTGGCATTAGATCACAGGGGAAGGTGTGATGCTCTCAGGAATGAATAGAAGTGGCAGATTGAGAAGAAAGCTCCAAGGGCACGAGCTAGGCATGATCTAGGTAAGATCCATCACCTTCTCACCTGATTATTCTTCCAGTGACACCAGTGTTCTTTTACTTACTACACAGGAGTTCGTCTAAGTTTACGTGATTTTAGGTTAGTTGTCTGCTATCCTTTAAATACTCAGAGAAAAGCATTTGTTACTATCCCCTTTCAGCAGATCCAGTATTCAGAAGTAATTACTAAGAGAGAAGGAAAA
Organism: Monarcha castaneiventris obscurior; assembly: GCA_026261815.1. Classification (NCBI taxonomy): domain Eukaryota; kingdom Metazoa; phylum Chordata; class Aves; order Passeriformes; family Monarchidae; genus Monarcha; species Monarcha castaneiventris. Next base: position 684,615 of record JAMPIT010000887.1, on the reverse strand, counting down.
TACACAAGAGCAAACTGAAAGGGGGTGAAAAGATTCTGAATTTTCTTTATGCAATTAAGAGTTTAATTTAAAAAGTGTGTAACGAAGTTATGTGTTCTGCACGAGTGGTATCTACCCACTGAAATGTTGGATTGACTCTTGCCCAGCAAGAGGTTTTCAGCAATTCCTCTGAGCAGGTTTTTCATACCATACTACTTATACAGATTTTTTTTCAATAGAGTTTTTTGCCTTTGTGCACAAATCTGCGTGCCTTTATTTTTGTAACAAAACCTTGAGAAAACAGAGATTAAAAACGGTGATTGGGACAAAATTATCGGGCTGTACAATCAACATAAGGGAGACTAACAAATCTCAGTCTCTAAAAACCTCATCGAACATACCAGTAATTTACACTAGGGTTCAGACCACTAACTCATAGGCAATTAGAAACAATCTGACAAAAACATCTTTGTTAAATTTGCTTTGCTATTGGAAGGAAATCTATGTTAATTTTTGTGATTATAGCTGTACATTCCACTTCAGCTGTTAATTCATTATGGTAATGCAGGGTATCATATCTGCATCAATATGAAAAAAAACCACGAGAAACCAGCTTTTGTTCCAAAACACTGTGTGTCACACCCAAATTTCTACTGAAGTAGAATAGATTGAATTTACCTTGTGTTTAATTATATATTTGCATTTAACGGTAAATATTTGACACTTTTCTATTACCTGGTCACACAAGGAATGGCTGAACATAAATGATGAATTTTCATCCTAGACTAGAGTTGCAATGCTGCAACACACAGAACAAAGGCAAATGGCTGTGATAGAAGAATGATCTCTGAGTGTTATTTTTGGGTAGTGCTTTAATTCACCAAACAGGCAGAAAATTACTCTTGCCTATTGTGAAGCAGGAATATCAATTTTGGAGCCAAAAGACAAGCCACTCAGCAGGGAGATGGCAGCAGCTGAGAGAATGTAAATAGCCTGGTCAGTGTTAGAACAATTCCTTGCAGTCATTCCTGACAGTAAGACTTAAAAGGGGAAGTCCAGGTGATAAAATCCAATCCTGTGACAAGCAGAGGGAAGAAGCAGAGTTAGTGTATGGAGAATTTAGAAAAGCGAGAAGGCAGCTTTGTGTTGAGGTCTGGGAGGATCGAAGCTGCTTATTTTTTTGTTCACATAGATGGGACTTTCTTTTGTCCAAGGCGTGAGCCCACACTTAATTCTGAGATTGCAGTTTCTTTGCCTGTTGGTTTGATTGTACTTGGTGTTTGATAGCTCAGAAAACACTTGGACTCCCCCACTGTTTGTGGTGAGGCAAGAGAAACATATTAGGAAGCTGGTTTTCTTCCTTTTCCAGAGATGCTGGGAATCACCCACGCCTCTGTTGGTGGCTTTGTTATTTTACCATCTGCATGATTTCGATTATTAAAGGTTACATGTATTTTGAAATCTTCCCCTACGCTGGATGTTTGACTTCAATATTTGTACAGTAGATCTTCTGGAACTCTGCAGCTAGAAAATTATGCTGGCTTTTTAGTACACAGAAATTGTAGTTCTTGACATTCTGGCAGATTTGCCCAGATTTGCCAGACCTTTGCAAACAGCCAGGCGTTAGTGCTACCTGTATATATAATACTGAATGACAGCTCTTTGTTTTTCAGGGGATTGGTCATGGGCACAGAACTCACCCCTTTTCTGGATACTTTTAATACCTGTATTTCATTGCAGTTTTGTAACAGTAAAAAGTCTATTTGCTTCCTGCACGCCCATAGATGCACACCCCCACATTGGAGACCACTGCTTGGGAGCATGTGTGGCTTTTGTCTTGTGTCAGTCCTCTCCTGAGTCTTGTCATGTGCCTTGGGTGCTGGCAAGGACCTGTTCACAGGCACAGTTTGCAACCCCAGCGTCACTTTCTAAGTGTATGAGTCAACGTTTTGAGTCTGCTTTGAGACCCAGTGTCTGCAGAGCTAACTGGATTTCAGCTGAGTGGATTTGTTTCAGGGAATAGTTTATTTGTGAAAATAATTTCTTTTTGTCAGGAAAAAGGGTAAGGGGAGGGAGGGATCCAACTATCTGAACATTCAATTGAATTTAGCACATAATGTTATCTTTTCTTTCCCCTTCTCCCATGGAACAGGGAAAAAAAAATCAGAAACAATCACTAAATCAGGAAATATTGTTGCGCTTGACCTGCAATATTGGTCTGGCCCGCAGAGCTATGGCACTGTTAGCCAAGTGCTGGACTGACCCAGGGAGAGCAATGCTGATAATGCACTGCATCCATATTCCCACCATCACATTAGAGCCATTGAATACAAAATAGCACAATTTGAGAACAGAAAATAGATGAACTGCATAAAGTCTTCTGCCAAATCATATAAGGGGACATATCTGAGAAGGGTACTATGCTCAGCTTATTTGGCTAATAGTCACATTACTGTTTCAAATACATTTCTTCCTTCTGAATAGAATCCTGGGGCTCAGAGAAGAGAGCTGTAGTGCCTCCAGTTCATTTTCCGGGTGAATCGGGGTCATTCCCAATGCAGTGCCTCGCTGCGATGCCCTCAAATGGGCCATTTGGTCCCCAGTGAGGAAAGCTGTCTTTTTTCCCAGCTATGGAAAAAGTAACATCAAAACCAGGTTTTGTGCAGTCACTGTTGAGAAGGAAATCCAGTTTTTTTTTCAAAGGGAGGTAGTGCCCAGGGATGAGACGAGAAGTGGCTCCTTCTTTTGTGCTCCTGCATCCACATCCACTTCTGGCTGCAGAATCTACTTTGTACACAGAGCCTGGGGATGTAGGTCAGGAATGCTTGTGTCTTCCATGGTTGACAAGTTCTGTACTTATTTCTCTTGTCAATCCATTCCCCACTGTTCCTAGTCACCCGTCAGGGAGCCTGGGCAGATAACCTTTGAGTAATAATCTGAAATTCAAATATAAAGAATTGACTACTGAGCTGCCCTAATATTTGAGAAAGGTTTTGAACTAAAATAGGTTTTTCTGTATGCTGTTATTGGCCTGGCAGCTGCGTGTGTACGCTACGTGTACTGAGAAAGGTAATATTAACAGAATGAAAAGGTCAGAGTTATATAAAAATCCTTTTAAAAGTAAATAGGCTTGCCAGACTGAATTCCCTACAGGTAGACAGAGGTTAAGAACTGAGAACATTCGGGCCTTTGGCAGGTCAAGTTGTACATCTGTAAATGCCCTCCTGAAATACAAACAGCACACAAGTGTAGAGAAGTACAGTGATTGTGGCCAGCCAGGTTTAGCTCCGGTTGTACCTACAGGCAAGCAGGCCAAGGCTCATCAGCTCCCGAGGGAGGTATCTGGGGCCACCATGCGGGATGGGCACAGCACACCTGTGCTATGACCAGGCACCCCAGGAACAAGGGAGGCAGATGCACATGGGGGTCATTAAAGGTGTCATGCACTGGACAACATAAATGCATTGATTTAATTAGACTTATTTCTGGCTGAGCTTAGAGGTACAGCATAGCCCCAGTGTGCATGGCGGGACATGAAGGATTTGGGCATGCTGGAGTGAGGCAGTGGGTGGCAGGCTGAGAATGCACCCTGCATGGGGGAGCACACATCACAGAATCACAGAATCTGCCAAGTTGGAAGGGGCTCACAAGGATCATCAAGTCCAACTCCTGGCTCTGTGCAGCACCATCCCCAAGAGTCACACCACGTGCCCCAGAGTATACCAACATTTTGTGAACTCTGTCAGGCTTGATGCTGTGATCACTTCTCAAGGGAGCCTGTTCAAGTGCCCAACCACCCTCTGGGTCAAGAACCTTTCTCCAGCATCCAACCTAAACCTCCCCTGGGACAAGTTCAGGCTGTTGCCTCAGGTCTTGGCCTGGGAAGGGTCTGGAATTGCGCTTGCCTCTCCTCTGAGCCCACTGCTCTTGTGGCAGAGCATTTTGCTTCCCGTGAGGTTGATTGCACAGAGTGCAGTGGCTCTGGCTGACACTGAAGTGTCCCACTTCCCCTCATTGTTCCTTCTGTCCAGTCTCACAGCCTTTCTCAAGGGCATCTTTATTGTGGCAAATTGCACATTTTGGAAAGCGTCTTGGTATGGCCCTGTGCACAGCAAGGAGGGCCAGCTCCATGCTGCCTCGCTGGGCTGTTGTGAACTCCCATGCTGTTATTTTCTGTTATTTCCTCACTGGTAAGTGAGTGCATGTCCCCATGGTTTGTGGGGTTTCCCCCCCACACCACTTACTACAGCCTCACTGACTTATTTTGGTGCTTTTTCTCAAAGACCTATATCCACACAGCCCCAGCCAGGTGACTGGCAGCCAGGCAGATTGCCCACATGCCCTGAGGTGAGGTGTTAACCAATATTAGCAGGTGAAAAAACAGTTTTATTGAAGCTGTGCTGGCAGCTGGACCTGAGCCTTGGTGCAGTCCTGGTTGGGCACTCTGTGTGCAGCTGGGTATTTGGGCAGAGGCCTCAGTGTGCTCCGTGCCACCCTGAAGAGCAGAAGGGATGGAATGGGAAGGCACACAACAGGAGGAGATATATAGCCTTAGTTTCTGTTGCAATTTGAGGTTGCACTGTTAAGCACCTTTGTTACCAACCATAAGAGTGGCTGCAAAATGGTGGAGTTTACAGGATCCCTTTCCTAACTCATGGAGAGGTTTTATAAGGTTTAATCCATTACTGTTTAATCCTCAGAGGAAAGGGGTAAAAAAGGGGAGTATTTCTGTCATCACTGACAGTTAGTGTCACAATGTTGATTAAAAGCAAACAACTCAAATGTCAGATCTTAGACAAAACTAAGTTTAAACATTTTTTCTATGGTTTACAAGAGGAAATAATTCCTTTAGGCATGCCTACTGAGATTTGTGCCTTTTCACCGTATCTCACATTGCTTGAAAACCTTCTGTTCACATCCTGCTTTCAGGACATCATCCTCCTCTAAAGGAGGTGTGTCAGCTCGGACACAGAAATATGTGGCTGGAGTTTATGGGGCAGTTCAAGACCCTCTATCCCTTAAACAATTCAAGAGATTGCTGGCAGGACAGTTAAATTGATCTGCCAGTTAGACCTGAAGAGAGCTCACTGCCATGCAGCTGGGCTGCACTCCCTGGCTGTGCAGGAGCTCCTCTGCGGACATGAGTGGCAGCATGACATCCTGGCACCGTGATGCCATTTGCATTGTCAGGTTACTTGCAGGTGTAAGACAGTGAAAAGGGAAAATAAAGAAAAGTATTAGTAATGGCTGTGAAAATTGAACTTTTATTATCTGTTCACTGTATACAAAACACCATTCTGCATAGTGATAACTCATTTGTTGTACAGTTGACAGTGCACATCAACAAACAAGTATTCAGAGGTATCCACTAAATGGGAAGGGCAGTGGTGGCAGTGGCCAGCACATGCTGAGGTGCTGTGCCCACTGCGTGCTGCAGGATGAAGTACCTCACAAGCACATGATATGCCAGTAATATAAATGGGCTAACAAGCATCTATCCAGGAGCCAAATTAGGAATGAAGATGGACAGAGCAGAGCTAATGTATCTGATACACAATTGCCAGAATGATTAAGTTTTACAGAGGTGGCTGAGAGGATCCATATTTTTTTAAACACTTTAAATTTTAAAACTATTAAAATTTAATGATAAATAACAGAATCTCACAAATCTTTTGGGGCAAAATGCTCCACATTTATTTACATATGAAATGTGTTTAATACAGTCGTAATGGACATAGTGTATAGTAACATCTGACAGCAGCAAGACTTTTAAGGAACCCAACAATTACTACTGTTTATCATGCAGCTATCTATATATACACAATTTGTTTTAAAAAAAAGTACAAAAATTTGTTTTGTAGGGCTACATACAAGGTATAAAATGCAAAAACAAACTAAAAATATACTCTCACAGAGAACTCTATCTGAAAGGGACAGTATGGTACCATATTTGTACTTGTGCAAGCAAAACTAGTGGTGCTGGACAGGAGTTTGCAATGTCCGGCCGAGCTCCGCAGGGCCTGTGCTAAAGCTGCAAGCCCCAGTCCCACTCCTGGCTGGGGCTGGCTCCTTCCCAGTTGTGGCTGTGTGTGACACAGAGCACCAGAATGTTTGGCATGATCATGTGGAGCTGGCAAATCTCAACCCCTGTGGCAAGGGTTAACTATTTCCTTTCAATAACCAGCAAGGAAGATACATAATGCTGTGTACTCACTTCTATATGTTTAATAAATTACATGACAAAAAACATCATCATTATAAACCTATTCCTCTAATTACATCTTATTTCTTAAATCCAGAGCAGCCCAGCCCTTTTGTAACAATTTGAGCTTTGATCACAAGCACCTGATGACCTAAAAAAATCGCTTCATGATACACAGAGTTGTGCATTTATACTCTTCAAAAGTACTTTACCACTCCAGGGGGTGTGCACCTGTTCTGGTGTTGCCACTTAAAAAACAGCACTTCATTTTACACATGTAGTGGTACTTTTATTTTTTTATATAATATATTTCGTAAGAAAAAGTTTAAAAGCTTCCTTAGACATTTGGAAGCCCAAGTTCTTTAGAATTTAAAATCTCCCCATAGCTTGCTTCCTCTCTCTCCTCTCCTCTCCAAGCACCTCCTTCTGATGCACTTCCATTAGCTAAACTTTCTTTCAGAAGCATTCAAAAACCAAACAGTTTAAGAGAACCTAAGGAACTGCCCCAGCATTCAGAACTCTGTATTAAAGAAACTTTCTACAAAAGAACAGAAACAAAACAGAAAAAAACCATTTTTTCCACTAGATACTGATACAAACACATAACAAAAGAGTATAAAAATTATTAGTTTAAATATATACAAACTCTTTTCAACTCAAATACTGCTTCAATGGTTCTGAGGGTTTAGACAATGAGGTGAAGGGGACACTTTTATGCAGAATATATTGCAACAGCCTGAACAGTACTGTTAACACTATTATACCTTGAACTTTCTGTAGCAAAAATGTCATTAGTATTCCAATGTGGAGCGAGATTTCTGCATCCCAAACAATCTGATCACTTTTCAGCTGAACTCATTCTTTTGGACTTGATGAAGGCCATGCCATGTGTTCTCATGTGAGTGTTTAAGGCCGCTTCAGTTTCGAAAGTCTTTGCGCACACTTTGCATCTTCTGTCCGATGCTGCACTGTCGGATGAGTCATCCTCATGATTGGGTTTGTTTTCTTGCTGATTATCCTCCCCAGACCCATTTTGTTTTGATACTGGCTGAGGCTCCTTCAGCTTATGTACAATGAAGAGGTGTCTGGAAAGGGACACATGAGATGTGTAGCAGAGTCCACATTCCCTGCATTGGTATGAAGAGCCATCAGATTTATGCTGAGGAATATGTTCATGAAACTGGAGAAGATTTTCTGTTGTAAAGCCACAAACTGCACACTTGTGAACTTTAAAAACGTTTATCTTCAGCTTCTTTAATGGCTGAGTGATTGCACCTCGTGGAGGTCTGAACTCCATTACAGGTTCTTCCAATTTACGCTTTGGACTAGGAACCTAACAAAAAGAAATTGTGTATCATGTAAACATAAATATGCAATTCTTTTCATAACTATTTGTGACTTGCAAATGTCAGAACCTTTCCCTTGGCAGATTCTAGAACAACTCTGATAAACAAGCCTTTTGGGGCTCTTCTTCACAGAATATGAGACATTTATGGCATCAAAGTACCTGTATTTACTTAAAGATCCTGAATATATACCCACGAAGAAAACCCCAAAAACATTCTCAGTGATTGAATGAGTCTTCTAAGTGATTACCTTTGTGTCTTCTTTTACTTCCCTTTCTTCCATATTGGTAGATTCAGTCATTTCTTTCACATCAGGGTCTTTAATGCCATGCATCAACTGAATATGTTTTTCCAACATCAACCTCTTGGTAAAAGTACGTCTTGAATCTGGGCAGTGCCTGCAGACACACACACACACACAGACATTCAAGTGCCGTGCTTAACAAGTGCCTTGTGTAGATTAGAATAGTGGTTGTGTATTTGAGAGACTTCTGAAAACCAGGTTCCCCAAGGTGGAACTGCGAATGCTCAGCTCAGCCAAGTTTCAGATTGTAGACTTTACACACTGCACTCTCAGGAGCCTGACACATTTCTGCAGGCAGGACAGCTAATTGGTTTGGCCTGAGCATCTGAATGAATGGGACACTGGCTCTTACACAGTTAAGGAAAGATGTTCAACTAACAATGGGTTTTGTATCTCCTTTCTAAATAAATAAAAACAGAACTTACGAGCATGTATAAACCTTCCTAATGCCTTTGTGCTTGATACGATTGTGCCGACATAAACTATGGGATGAACTGAAAGATTTGTCACATTGTCGACAAGGATGTTTCTTCATTTGCTTAAAAAAAAAAGAAGAGAAAGACTTTCATTAAAAATGCTCAGTACAATGCTCAGTAAAAGTGGTGCACCTTTTGATAAATAGGAAAGAAACATCGCTTACCCGTTTTTGGCACTGTACTTCATGTACACCCCCCGTTCAACAGCACTGTACAAGTCAGAGCTGGACCTCTTTCAAAGCAGTGTGGCCACTATGAGCTACACACACACACACCTGTCCCCAGCTGTAAACTGGTGTCACGGATGGTGGGTGAAGAGAATTCTTCCACCAAGAAACAGGGAAGATCAGAGGACTAATTCTGGATCAGTAAAAGGCAACAGGATGAGGGATTTACTTTCCCTTTCCATCACCAAACCATGTCCTCAGCTGCTGACTAGGAGCTCCTCAGCCACATACAGGGAGGGGTGAAGAGCGTAGAAGAAGGACCAAAATTGAACCTGACAGACACTGACACACTAACAGGGCTCAGAAAAGTCATGACAAAATGAGAGGTATGATCTGATGCCAACCTGATGGCCATCTGTTTGGGGAATTCTGTGGGGTGGATGTTGCAGCTGGTCAAGTGGAAGGAAAAAGGAAAGGAAGAAGCTGAGAAGGATGGAGCAGTCACACATTGTAGCTGTGTGGCAGTGAGCAGAGGCATCAAGCCCATGGTCAGAAAGGCAGGAGGAGGATGATGCTCAGCAGGATCTGGGGGCACTATGTAGGGTAGCCAGCTGTGACCTCACACTTGTTCTAAATTCCTTGGGGAGACTCCAGATAGAGACCCAAACAGGATTTTGGATGCATTAGTTTCTGCAATGGCAGCCAAACCCAAAAGAACTGAAAAATTGGTTCTGTAATTAAGTGCAGCTTAGATCTGTTGTACAGCATCTTGTCTTGACAGGAAGAGGATGATCAGTGAGCAAGTTGGAGTTGGTAATTCCTACTTATGAAACATCTGCCCTTTCACAGAAACACACCTGCACACAAGTCCTAGGAAGCTCAGCATATACCTGCCTGGTGGAGGGCAGACACACATGATTCAGTTTCAGACAGGAGTTGTACAGGCTTGTTGGAACAATCCCTTGTCTGGGCCGGTAGCTTTTTTTGGTTTTTTGCAGCACTTTTAAGATCAGGCAGAGAGTCACATCAAGGTGGCTACAAAATCTCCTACCCTACAGCTGGCTCCCTTCATCCAGGATCCTCAGGAGAGGATACAGAAAATCTGAATCTGTCTGTCTGCATAGACAGTTCCCAATAAGGGCTGGAAACTCAAGGATCTGTCCAAAGAGTATATACATGGCAATACCTCTCCTATGAATACCTCTGCATAATCCAGCCTGGGATCAGTTAAGGGTTACAGCTCTTTCACTCTGGTCCACCAAAAGCAGAAATTAGAAGTTTGAAACTAAGTATTTTCAAATACTTTGCATGACAATGGATTTTGTGAATAGCTCATGAATTGCTTAATTGCAGTTTTAAACAATCATTCTGCAAGGGCCATTTTAGAGCATTTAACCCACACCTACCATTTTTAAGAAAATCAGACTATAAATTAGTTCCTCTATTTATTAGATCCATATAACATACCTGGTTATCTTATGCTCATCTCTATTCTGTCTATAGTAGAAGTTTAGTTTCTCAACATAGTCTTTTTGACAGGTAACAATTACTGAAAATTTTGACGGGTCGGGAAGGAATGTAGCACCTGGTCTGTATACCCCATTTCTGAAAGACATGGAGTTGGATCTCTGTTCATTTTAATACCTATCTGACATGGAGTTGTATTTCTGTTCATTTTAGTATCTATCTGCCTCCTGCGTTATTCAAGGAACTGCTTGAATGGGGATAAAAAACAGCACCTGAATGGACGCAATGAAAGAGGCCTTCAGGCCAGGATTTGAATGCAACAATTATCTAATATTTCATAATAAGGGCTGTTCTTGAGGTAACACTGCACATTAACATTAGAGACAGAAAGACACAGATTTAAAGCTAATATTTAGAAAGCATTATTGGTATGTTACTAACCTTATTTTACATGCCTTTGGCTACTCTGCTGTGGATGGAATCAGACAATATCACTCTCTAGTTCACTCTGAAGTGACAGTTTCATTGGGAGGTTGTGCTGTTTTGTTTTTAAGAATTGCATAAATGTACACTGCATTCGGTCTTAAACTCATTTCTGATTGCCAGTAAAAGCTCCGCTGAGTTAATATTTGGGCAGCAGGAAGCTGAAGGAATGGGGTGGGAGTTACTGGAGGCAAGGATGCTGGGGTGCTATTTGCTTGAAGTTGTCCTAAGAAAATTGAAGATGACGCTCAGTAGTCCAGCATTTTCAGTTTTTCCATAAAATGTTTATAAACAGAATAAAATCATTTGCAGAACAGCTTTAGAGATAATAACTATAATAGAAACCTCTGGAAATGTGCAATCATTTATTACAGCACATTAGCATCCTGAAAACTACGGATTTTCACTCGGGGTGTTTCTCCTCCACTTAGACAAAATAAGCCTATTATCCCTCCCAGTCCTGATCTTTTGCTGCAGTGCAGCACAGTACATCAGTTTAACTCCCTGGTTCCCAGCTGAGGAAAGAGCCAGAGCATTGCCACCAGCACACAGCAAAGGTGAAGACTAGCTTGGCAGGTGGCTGCCACATGTCAGGAAGGGGCTGGAGCCTGCCACAGCTAAGCAGGGTCACTATTGCCTTCCTGCCTGCCAGTCTTTTTAATTTCATTTAACTGGAAATGCTATCGAATGCAGGAAGAATATCAAACAGTCTCTCTGCTGACTTGAGGATGCAACACTCCCATATTTCACTTTCAATCCATTTTAAGTAAGATATCTCGAGTCCAGCTGCTTTAATTACAAAATTCGACTTGTTCAATAACTCAGCTGAACTTTCAAGTGTAAGATTAGAGCAACAGCTCAGTTGTAGAACATGTCTGCCTTTAAATGAAACACCGGGTGGCACTCACTGGACCAGTAAAACAAGACTGAGTCTCCACTCCCTGAGATTAACAGGCACTGAGCTTCAGAACAGAATAGAATCAAATTGTTTAAGTTGGAAAAGCTCTTTAAGATTGGGTCCAACTGTTATCCCAGCACTGCCACATTCACCACACCACCTTAAAGAGAGGGAACTGAGAAGGCACAATGAAGAAGTAAGAATCTGGATCAGATTAGATGGCTTGGATGAAATACAGCAGTATCTCTCATTCCTTCCATCTTGAAAAAAATTCGGTACTGAATGAGCAAGCCTACAATTGATTTTCTCAGTAGAATGATGTAGAAACTGAAAAAAACTAAGCAGCCAAAGAAAAAAAGATGAAATAGATATAAGAACAAAGAATATAATGCTGGGACTTAAAGAAATTATTTGCAAAAACACAAACAGAATTTAGAAACAAATTCTTCACCCTTCAGGTTTAATTAATTTTTTTTGTATTTGAATATATTTCTTTACCTTTCCATGTTCTTTCCTCATGTGGGAGATGTAAACGTCTCTCTGAGTGAAGAGCCTGTCACACTCCCAACACGTCCAGCCAGGACTAGCGACTTTTTTAGGCTCTGCTTTCTTTATGGGAGAAGGAGATTTCTTCTCCAGCTTTTCTGTTCCATTGATAGATTTTGTGTCCTCCTTGTTGTGACTGGCTGAGTTCTGAGTTGTGGGTTTAGTACTGAGAGGCAGATTTATCCCCAGGTTTGGTGGCCCCTCAACACTTTTCAAACTTCCATGCATAGACTACAATAAAAGAGGGAAAAAAAGGTACAAAAATAACATAGACATACACAGTTATACTCAACCAAAAACCTTCAATTATTTCTTTGGCATACTATTATCATCAGATCACATTCTTAAAGAAACAGGGTTAAGTAAAGGCAAGACCTAGCATGACCTAACAATAACAGACACCATATGCAGGTATTTTCACAAAAAAATGAGACTTACTTTGTAGGTTAAGTTTAAGTTGTGGGTTAACAGGGAGGAAAAAAGGGCTGAAGAAGTATGTTATGTTAATTTCCTGCTTTACTTACCTGATATATTAGTTGAGCATCCTCATTCCAGACTATGTGACTGGGGTTTTCCAAGAAGGAAAGGCTTTTTTACTGACCAAATGTTGACTTGGCATATTGGTAAATAAGACAAGGCAACTCTGGAAACATCACACAGCCATGTAATTTAGGATATATTAACATTTTATGTTGAGGCTGAGGTTAATCCCTGCCTTACTCCCCAGTCAGGTTGTGAGCATGCTCATTTAGGGCTACCTTGCTGACAGCCCTTAGAAGCCAAGGTGTGCAGGGCTGACAGGGCCCCAAAGCAGATCAGAGGGGTCTGACCAGCTGCTCTCCAGCCCCTAAAGCTCCTGGGTGGGAAGCTTTCCTCAGGGACTTATGTCTGCACTTTAAGTCAATGGTCAGTAAGAAGGAAAGAACTCCTCCTTCCCCCCATTTCCAAACCAGTGCAGTGTGCTGGTGTGACACCTGAGCCTTCCAACAAAGTGACTTGTTCAGGAAGGGCTGGGGGGCTTCAGCTGTGTGTCCGAATTCCACACGTGGATGTGGACACAGCAGGAATGAGGAGGGTTGTGGGCCAGCAGGGATGACTGCAGCCCAGAGCTAATCCACTGCCGAACAGGGACCCACAATTGAGGTCCTCTCACCTACTGACACTTACTATAACCCTTTTGGAGGATACGTTTAACTAGCCCAAACAGAATTCTTTTTCCTTCAGGTAAAACCCATTTAATACATTCTTGATTCTGGGAATATATGAGTATCAATCTGACACAAGTTCTTTTGTAAATACTTTGGCTCTTGGGGCTACCCACTGGCTCTAGAGCAAGTATCAGCTTCATCAGTAGAACATGTTCTTCATTTAACAGCTTTTAAATAGAAGAAAAGCCAGTAATTAACCCCCCATAACTGTTAGTAACAAGCAAAGTGCACAGGACCAGCAACTAAGAGCAAAGTCCAGGTGTGTAGTAAAGGAGTAGGCTGACTTTAGCATCCCACTGCACAGGGGAGGAGGAAACGAGGTTCCTGTACTCTCATGCAGCTGAAGCTGACCTGGAGATTCCATTCCAGCCTACCCTGTCAGCATGTAAAATGTTAGTGCTCAACTTCCAAATGTCTTTTAAATACAATACTTGAAATTTCACTCCTTATTTGAAACTACACCAAGAGCATTAAAGCATAGTATGGAGTCCCAGTGCTGGCCAAACAGGGAGAATTACACTTCCAGGCCAGGCCAGGCCAAGACAGTGCAGTCCTTCACCACCTGCTCTCACTGGCTGCTGGAAATTTTCTTGTAGCGAGTTATTACAGGAAAATAAGACATACATTTTGCCATCAAGAAATATTGACATCTGCAGGAATTACTCTGGGTTATTTTCTGCAGCTTTAAATAACCTCCTCCTGAGCTTCCTTCTGTCCCTTTTCTGTCCTACTTTCACCCAGGTCTGTCTCTGCCTTGATGGTTTATGTCTAGCCATGCCAAACCATTACTTTCTGTGCAGCTGAGCTCTGCCTCTGTCTGGCACTCATACTCTCCCTGAATCCTTTTGTGCTTTTATCCTTTCCCCAAATCCTTTTCTGCTTTTATCTAGAACCTGTTACTGTTTTTTTCAGTCCCCCTTAACTGAATTCCAATTTACACTGCTTTGCTTCAGTCCCTACTACTATACACACATCCTAAATGCAAAACCAGAAATACTGCTACTGCACATGTATTCTCTAAGCCTCTAATTTTAGTCTCAAAAATGTCTGAATCATTTATAGTGAATCATGCTAAAACCCCACCGGTTGAAAAGCTCAAGTACTAGCATGGAACACTAAAGCCGAAGAAGTTAAGTAGTGCCCAAGTAGGTGAACATATCTTTAAAATGTGAGATGCTGAGCAGCCGGATTTCTGTAAAGACAGCTTCTGGCCCTAACTGCAGTCAGACTGAGCTCCTAAAAGTGTTGTCTCAGGTCTTACAGAAGTACTTATGTCCAGGTATAACAATACTTTTCCAGTAATAGCTGAGTCAGGAAAAATTACAGAAACAAGACATACACTGCAATAGGCAGAATTTGCCTATTTAGTGAAAAAAAACCCCAACCATCTGAGTAGATCAATGGAAATAGAAAACAGAGCTTTGCATTGCTGCATGAGAGGACCATCTAAGATATCTTGCAGTGAACATGCAAGAACTAGTGCTATTAGTTCAGAAACAAAGACAATATCCAGTCCTTGTACTTCTGAACATCTTGGCTCAGCCCTTCCCTCATCTCCTCCTCAAGGTGAAGACTGGCTTTAAGACCACCTGTTTTTTTTCAAGACTTGTGATCTTATTTTCAACACAACTTTGGAGAATTCTATGGTTACAAGTGCCATAGTTGGAACTAAAATGTAAAATGATGGTTTCAGCAGCCAAAAAAGATGTCTGGTTTTCCACTTTGCTGTAGAGAAATTGTAGTCAGAAATTGTGTCACTGCCAGAGAAACGCAGCAAGCTCCATGGTGCCGTTCTGAACTGTAGGGCTGTTGTTCAGGCACCAGGGCTTAATAAGGCATAAAAAACCCAGCTTTGATCTCTATGATACGAGGTAACAGTCTGTGCCAAACACACGGCTAACAAATGATAGCCAGGGGGCTGCTGATCCTTAAAACCAGGAGTTACAAGGATCACAGTGAATCTTTAGCTGTTAACGGTGTTTATGAGGAAATCCACTTAAGAGTTTTTTTCAAAGCACATGTGCTCATGTTCATATATGAATACACACAGATAACCTCTACACCCAGCAACATACTGCTTCCAGGTGAATTCTGAACATCAAAGGTTTCGTTTTTGTGATGCACTCAGCATTCTCAGCTCGTAACAACTGGAATAATACTTAGAATACTGTAAATAAAGCTCAATATTTGTTAGGATCGGACTACCTGAGATATTCCCAGTATACCAAAATCAACATTCTTACAGAAAAACCGACTGAGGGATCACAGATATGCTGAAAACAAGACAAAATATAACATTTTAACATTTGAGAACAATATTCACAGATTACCCCCTCAGATTTATTAACATCTTTCTCAGCCGTCTTCTTGTTATTCTGTGCCTCTTCACAGTATGTTCTCATAGCATATATTGCATGACAAATGGTATCTATGAAGGAAACAAGAGAAGATGCCTACACACCTTGATATGATCCATCATAAGCTGTTTCTGTGCATATAGAAGAGAACAGTCTGGACACTTGAAAACAGACACCTTCTGGTTTTCAATGTGCTGATCAAAGTGGCGATAGAGCAAAGGTTGTAGAGTAAACACAGTGTCACACATAGAGCATTTATATATTATTCTAAAAACAGAAGTACAATAGACAATGTCAGTCATGTTGATGATCTATGTGCAAGATTCATGACGTTAACTTTTTTTCTCATCACAGGTAAGATCTGACATGTTTAAGCAATCGTTTCACACTGCCTGAAAAAAGTTAAACTAATTCAAAACATCCTTCAATTTAAAAATATGGGAGCAGTAGAAGAAACAGAGAAATAGAAAAAAATAATTTAAAAACTGCAAACAAGAAGCCAGAAAACAACAGCATGTGCCAGTTACATATACAACAACATCATCTGCTCAGGATACTCTGACAGTTCAACATCTTCAGTTTCTGAACTCACATTGTATCTAAGGATAATATCTCTGCTCCAGGTTACAAAAGCAGTATGTTTTAAGGGAGTGATTCATTCAATAGTAGTTTGTGACATACTTCAAGATAAATACAATTTTGGCAATAATCATGCCTTTGAGGCTCCTGAATGCCAAGCCTAGAGTCTGTCAATGCCCTGAAGCTTCAACAGTGCAGGATGGGATTTCCCTGATCTGCCATTCCAAGCCTTGATTAATCTGTCATAGAAATGTAGAGACACCACCAAACTCTTCCTCTCTTGGAGCACATGTGACTTTTGAACTTAGGTCCCTCAGCCTCCTGTTCTGACAGCAGTTTTCTGACCACAGATCATCAGATGAGAGAGAAATCTAAGCCATCTAATGTGTAGTGCTGCAGAGAAAGTTTAGCTAACATAAAAGAAACCCAGCCACAGGTGCTCAGTACAGCAATAGGTGCTTCCCCTGTCCTAAAAAAGTAACTTCCACTAAAAAAAACCAACTAACCCACAAACCCCCCTGCCTGCTAAAGTGCTAAATCTTCTCATTAGCCACAAAAATGTTCCCAGTCCTTTCCATATCCCTGTAAGTAATTATCACTGATAGTGCATTGTTCCAGAGCCCTAGGGATCGCTCTGCACTGTGTTTTGAGATGACAAGAACATGGGCATTGCTTCCATGTCCAAGCTGTCCTGTAATTCCAAATGAAAAACAGTACACTTCTTCATATTAACTGGGAAAGACTATTTTTGTGGTATCAAGTGGTCCCAGTTTCTTGCATATGCTAAGATAAATGCTGATGATCAATGTACTATTGTCCTGCTTTCTGTGGTGAACCCTTCACTGCAGATCTGTAGCAAATCTGCTACAAAAAAATTTGACGTCTTTCTGAATTTATCGCATATAAAAATTCTAAGTCTCTAAAAACACCAAGAGCTGAATCTATGTATTTTCTATAGCAGCTAAAGTACTTTACTCTGCTTTCACAGAAGCAGATCTGGTAAAGATCCAAATTTTGACAAGTCTCTGGGCAATGACTGTACTCACTTAAATTCATACCAACACACTTCGCAGTATGAGTTATGATACACACCTGGAGTATTTCCTTCAGACACAGCAAAAGCATGATTTTCAATTCTTAATAATATACATGCAACCATGTATGCTGGTTTTGTTTTTTTTAAGTTTAATTCAAGTCAGTGTTTAACATGCAACTGCCTAAAATGCTGTTCAAAGCTTAAAGACAGTTGTGCTTCCACAGGATGACATTTACAGGGATGCTGGAATAAGTCAGGCATGTTCATCCCATCCCATCCCATCCCATCCCATCCCATCCCATCCCATCCCATCCCATCCCATCCCATCCCATCCCATCCCATCCCATCCCATCCCATCCCATCCCATCCCATCCCATCCCATCCCATCCCCAGGCTGGTTACTCAGCACTGCTCGTGCCCCACGGTATACACCAAAGCAGGGGTGTGGCCTTTTCACTTCCCAAAAATCTGTTTAACAAATTCACATATTATCTTGGAATAAATATATGTGTTATCTCACAGGAAAATACTTTCAATCACATAAAAGACATTTAGCATTTGGAAAGCTTCTGCACCAGAGGATAGTATTTCTCCTTCCCAAATTCTTTTCTCTAAAAAAAGGAACTTGTGGGATAATACACTTTTACCAATAGTACAGTAAATATCCATAATTCGGCTTGATAAACAAGAACTTCTGCAGTATTCAAAAAGAGATTAGCCGTGAAAAATATCTTAGTGCCATTCCTAGACACTGTTTACTGAAAAAAAGATCATCTCTGTGGTTTTCTGGGAAACCAAATCTTAGAGTATGTTACAGGAGAGAGCTTCCCAGAGTTGAAAGACAAGACAGCCATTCATTTCCCTATATTAAAATAATCTCATTTCATCCCACTGAGAATCCCCGCATATAAAAGTAATTTTTCATACACCAAATAGTTTAGTGCATCTGTTCTGAAGCAACTGTTCATAATGTAATTGTAAATCACACAGTTCCAGAGGCAGGCAGCCAGATTCCCTGGGAGCCCAATTCCTGTAAACACAGGAGTGTGACCTACTACAGAGTCCCTCAGAAACCACGGGGTCCTGGCACTGCTGAAGCCACGGCCAATGTCCCTGGACTGTGCCACACACCTGGGGTCAGGAATGAGGCTGGCAGGCTTGCAATGGGTGCCAGTCACGCAGCCTGGGTGCTCCGTGATGCAGCAGAGATAACCCAAATGCTCACTATTGCCTCAAATACAACCTGCCAGTTCTGCTCAGCACTAGGCAGGTCAAGAACTCTGAGCACTGCAAGGGCTGGAAAAATCCTACCAGTCACTCTGCATGCATTTAAGGCAGCATCTTGATGAAAACCGGCAAATTTAAAGGAAACACCACTTCTTAAGAGGAGCACTCAACTATGGATTCTGTGACTTATTACAGTAGTAATTAATAAAATTTCATTTCATTTTTTATAATCAAAATAAATTCATAAAGAAATAAAATTATAAGTGCATCTATATGGAAAGAAAACTGATGAAAAATACTAATTCATGAACCTGATCAGAAACAGTTTGGCAGATCCAAGCACAATTCACTTTTCATATGTGTAGCATCTTACAGAAATAGTGATCTTAGTCTTTTGGATTTTTCTAATGAAACTATGAGAACTATGAGAACCTGAAAAAAGTTTTAAATGTTGGTATCTCATAGCCTCTGACTGATGACACCATCCTGAATTAAAACAAGGTATCATTTCCCGCTAGGCGGAAATGCCTTCATTTGGTATCAGACATGGCAAGTTTGTTGCCATTTTGCTTTGATGAAGGTGTAAATAAAGAAAAAATCTCCTGTTAATATGTTAGAAGAAACAGTGAGAAACTGAACTCTTAGGAATGCTGGTTATTACATCACGTGATACCTTCTATGTTCTTGAGCCTGCAAGTTGTTACCGTGCTGGTGCTCTGTGCACGCCCCAGAGAAAACGTGGAGCTCAATCCCTGACTGTTTGCTCTGAACAGTGCACTTGTAGCAGTGAGGAAGCAGCAGATGGAGGAGAAGAGGCACTCAGAGAGGCTCAGACCTGAGGGCTGGAGGGGTTTGCACACACAGCAGCACCTGCTGCCTGCAGCAGAGCTCACCGGTGTCCAACTGCTTTAAAAAAAGACCCTGAAGCCGAGTCCTGTGCCCTGTGTCACTACCTTCACCAAACTACCACCTTTATGGCCAACTTTCCTAGCTACAAAACAGAACCACTTCTGCTTTAAGCCAGAAAGAGATTACCTATTGGAAAAAAGCTTATATAAACAGATAAAATTGCTTTTTCTCAACTTTTCAACCACATTATGAAAATCACCACATAAGCACTGATGAGTCTTAGCAGCTCTTTTTGGAATCACATTATTTTAATTCACAGTAAAAATGCAGATGAGCTAAGCAGATTAAAACATCAGAACGAGCAACACTCTGGCCACCTGTCCAAATCATTTATGTAATTACATTTTGCAATCACTCTCTTGTAGCATGCAGTGCTTAAAGACCTGCTAGTGCATTCAGAGAAATGTCACCTTTGCCCACTGAACTGCCAGCTGAAAATTCATGAAAGCACTATACAAATCCCCATTACCAGCAGACTAACAAACTGGTGGCTGTGAGAGGTGACTGTTATGACTGCAAGCACAGGGCAGAATGCAATTTCACAGCTCATTCAAATGCAGGCAAGTGCAGTAGAAGATGAATTTTGCTTACTTTGGTTCGCCTATCTTGATACCCGGGTGTTGCGTATAGGCATGGGAGTGTGTGCTGGGAGCAGATTTAAATGCCATGGGACAGATAGGACACTTGTAAAAGACTTCACAGTGACAACCTTGAATATGAGACTTGAGTGCCGCCACGTCAGAGTACACAACATTGCAGTGCACGCAGCTGCGGAGAGAGCGGAGGAGAGTCAGCGCAGCCCTGCCCTGAGCAGTGCTGGACATAATCAACACAGATTTTCAAGCAAAGGGAAGAGAGAAACACACATGGATAAAAACTGGATAAAACTGTATTACTCTGTCGATTTAAACAACCCCATAAGAATCAACATAACCAGCGATTTGTGGACCACAAAGTAAGGGGAAAGAAATTTCACACATTTTCATTTGAAAATCTGACAAGGTCAGAACATGTTTTTATGTTATTACAATGAAACAGACAGAAGGGTCAACAGACAAATACTCTATTGATTGCAGAAAGAACGCTTAAATCCTTTGCAAATTTGGAAAGAGATTTTCCAGAAGACATTTTTATCACATGCAGGGTATTGTTTAAAGAACACCACAACAATTTAGAAACTACCACCAAATGGAAAACCAGTAAGGAAAATATTTTCACCATTTCCCTTGTTTAGATTTAATGAAGATATACTGGTAATGATTTTCTGCACATGTAATCAAATCAGCACTTGGATTGAAACTCAGGAAAACTAAACCAAATCCCTACTATCAGATCAATATATCATATTGGAATTCGGAAAATATTTTTCAAAAACATACTTCTATTGTGTCGAAAATCTGTGACCTTTCCGCATCTATTCTAAAATGAAATGATTAAAAATTTGAATTAATATTAGAACATAAGAATTTTTATACACAATGGTCCCCTTTAATGCCCTAAATCTCCAGTACCAAATGCTCCCTAATCAGTCCAAGAACATAGTGCAATCAGCAATTACCTGTCAAATGAAACAATTTCTTATTGATCAGTACCTTGCAATAAGACTTTTACAAACTCTTCCAACGTAGAAGGCCTCCACCCTTCCAGAATTTTAATTTTAGCATCTATCATGGCAATATGATTGCTGTCATATAAATGTCAATTTAATTTTTCAATAATTTTAGTGCCCTGATGATAGCAATAAAGCAGGAAATACAGTTCTACATTGCATTTGAGGATCCCATTTTCCTTTTGAAATTTAACACCCTCGAATTTTATAAAATATCATCCTTTCTTTTTCTGGGCATTTAATTTATACTCTTAATACTATTCATTGAGTTTATACCCATCTAGTCTCTGCTACCCAATGCATTCTCTAAAGCAGATCATTCTGGTCTTTTTTGGCTCTGTTAAGATCTTCTGTGCTCATACAGAGCTGAGCACTTCTTCACAGCCATACACAGCGTGATGCTCTCAATAACACATCTACTCCTCAGTGTCCCTCCAGAGAGCCAGGTGGCATTTTCACCTCCCCATGCCACGGCTTGACTTCATTCTCTAGTGATGCCACATAACAGCTGATCCTCAGCATCCACCATTGTATATTACACAGTTCCTAAGGACCAAGCCTTCCTCTCGGGGACTGTTCTAACAGCTTCTTGCTTTCACCTTGGCAGGATGTAGTGAAACTTCAGGCCGAAGTTTTCAGCTGATTCAGTGCAGACAACTAACCTACATTGCTGGAATCAAAGGGAGCTTCTTGGCAGAGACCCTTTGGAAAAGCAGGACAGTGAATGCTGCTCTTCAGGCAAAAGCACTGCAGTTCTAAGGAGAGGCTGAAGAGTCTAAGGAGGGAGACAGTAACATTCCCAGAGACTGGTTTTGCTTTCCTGGGTGACTTTGGTTTAGTCTCTTGATCACCAGATCAAGAAATTCTGACTCAGTGTTACATGCGATGTTTATGAGACATCTTGAAAAGTTTAGTGACTTAGATTCCCAGTGCAGGATTTGGGATTCTGCTGGTGTTACAGGGGCAGGCCAGGAGTCTCTAGAGCTGATTCCGTGTACAAACCCAAGAGACACAGATTAGAGGGAAGGGCAATGGAGTGCAGGAAACGGAGGAAATGCAAGACAAGACAGACTAGTGCTTAAGAGGTAAGGGTAAAAGAAAAGAACCCAAAGAAATGAGAAGAGCTTGGAGTTGTGTCAAGCCATGGATTCAAGCTGAAAGCAGAGGCCTGATGCAGTAAAAATGCTTTCTTCCCTTATGGGAAGATTGCACAGCCATCCTGGAAAATGAACTGTGGCACCATAAGGGTGGAAGGAGCTACCTGCCCTAAGATTTAGAATGGCCTTTTTCCAGGCAGACAGGGTGAAGTGGACGTGTTTTAGGAGTGCTGAGCAAAGCTCGGGGTACAGGCAGCTCTTCTGATCTCTTGCTGTGCTGCCTGCCATTCAGTGCAAAGAAAATTCTAACAGAAAACATTTTTCCAGGTCTTTCAAAACTAAACACTTCTATGAAATGCCTCTGCTCCCCATTTTCTCAGTGAGTTGCCATTACAGGAAACATAAAAGTCAAAGGGAAACTGAAGAGTAACAAAGGAGAACCAAAAGACAAGGCTGCTTGAGAAAGGTAATTTACAAGTGATGTAAGGCCAAGGAATCTTGACTTCCCACAGAAAAGAGAACAACCAGACAGGTGCGGTATGCCCATCAACATCTTGACCACACATTCTGGAAGTACTGAAAATGACTGTTCTACCAGAAAGAACAATCTACAATTCAGTGTTTTGAAAAAACTCAGGAAGTTTTTTTAAAAACTGAAATTAAGACAATGCATCTGAATTCTCTAGACTTTATAAACCGTGAAGTCCTAAATCTGTGTGACACTAGCTAATATTCTGATTTAATCATATACAAAAGTGGATGCCCAAAACAAAGCATAATCCTGATGTATTTAGTCCAAAATTTTAGTACTAATAGTACTGTTGCCATGACAACCTTAAACCCATGAAGCTGGTATTGTCCAAATAATGCTTATGAAAATGGAAAATCACTTTTAAAACCATAAATTATACATAAATTGACAACAAAAGGAATCATTATACTGACCGAAACCCAACTCTTCGGGTATAATGCAGGCAGTTCTTAGTGACATGGGTCTGGAAGTGGACAGATCTGCAGATTGCTCCACATTCAGGACACGTGTATGGAGATTTATGCTGATGAATTCTCTGGTGTGATGCAAAACTGCACTGGTTAGGAAGCAGCATCTGGCAGATATTGCATGTCTTCTAAATGATAAACCAGAATAGATGAGACAAAAGGTTTGGTTCAGCTCTACGTAACGTCTTGTGTCAAACACTGCAATATAGCAAATAAAGGTTAAATGTCATAACTGGGATGGGACCCAAAGCAGTAGCCAAGTACAAACACAAGCCCTGCTGACAGAGCTGTCAGGTGCTGGAAGCCAGACTGACTGGCATTCTGGGCCACAAAGCTCCTTCATACACCACTGACCACAGGAGATGCACATGGGATTATAGAAATATTACTCAGGTGCCTTCCCAGATTACCTTGATAGTGCAAGGGGCCTACGTACAACTCCAGAATCAAGTTATTACTATTGTCTCTTATGGCTTGGAACTTGTGAATCTCACCAGTGACTTGCAAAGATTTAAAATCAAACCCAAGACTCCTTCATGACATCGTTATTTTTTGAACATGTATTTGCATATTTCTAGGAATGTTCTCTCTAAGAGTCTGGCGTATGTAGTGATGTGTACACTCTGCAAAAATATTGACCAAAAAACTATCTCCAGAGCTGCATTGTAAATTATTTACTAACATATGCATGAAGAAATCCTGAAATAAATGCTCTGGGAGCACTGTAGCCTGGTGTGTTTGAACACAGTCTCCATACAGAGTTCTCCAATGTCCTGACACAGCAAGATGGCAAAATGCAAACCATTAAATACACAGCATGTTAAGCAAAGAAAACGTGCCATCACTGCAATGCAGGTTCCACTGGCACTCCTGCCAGCCCACTACAGTAGTGTTCAGCATGGGTACATTTACTGCTCTACTGCAAGGCTCTGCCTCAGTTCAGCTAACTACAGGGATTTCAAACTGGCACCTGCTCAGAGCCTTTAGGACACAGTAAGGCTGCATTCAGACACACAGAAATATTCACTTTGAAATGCCAAACACTTGGCCTTAATTGACCAAACAGAGGCCAAAAGTGAGGGACTCACAGCCTCAGGCTGACCAGAACTGTTTTGGGGTGCTAACTTTGCCTTAAGTTCAGCTTAAAGGCAAAATCCTCTGACCAGCTGTAAGTGGCACATTTACTGGGCTCAATACCATTCCCCAAATCTCTGTTCAGCTGTTCCTGTATTAACAGGCTGCAATACAATACTGGAGAATCTGGAGCATTCTTTGATTACGTAAGAAAACAGCAAACCAGAACTTCTTATTCCAGTAACAGAAACATTTGGAGGTTTCACAGTCCTTCCAAAGCTTTTGGCTTGCAGGATTGCTGAAAGAAACCGGGATGTGATACCACAAAAGAGCCACACAACATTCCAGCCCCGGCTCAGTGATTGTCCTGATTTTGCAGCAAGCTGCCAGACTCATCTGCTGACCCAACATGCCAATAATGCACTTAGTTAAGGCCCCTGCTCTGCTATTTCAATGAGTACAGAAGATGTTTAATTGTAACTGATTACAGTAGAACAAGAAGCATCTACTGTGAAATTCTGACATTCAGCATGTTTGCTTACCATTTTATTTTGGGCTTAAGGTGGCATTAACTTCCAGTTCTCTCATTCCAACCCACACCAAAATAAAACACAGTTTGTGAAAATCATCACCTGCCTGCATTTAAAGTCAAAGTTTCAGAAAAAAAAAAAGGGTTAGAAGGAAAAATGGTGGAGGTGGAAAATAAAGATACACAAGAACGCTGAGTATGAAGGGAAATGAGCTATGCAGTTTCCATGGGAACAATATACTCCTATCTGTAACTAAAGAGAAATACTAACATTCATTAGCCCAGATTTGCTGCCTTATCCCCCCAGCAAGTAGACGAGGGTTTCATTCAGCCAGAAAACCTGTCAGTGAGTCAGGGTTAATATTCCTTTAGGTTAATATTCCTTTAACAGGAATATTAATGGCAATAAAACATTACAGAAAGGTAACAACTTTATAGGGAACATATTTTCATTGCTAGGATTGTTCTACCATTGTTTATTTTAAACAAAACATTCTACCTTCCTAACAGGAGCATAAGAGCAGCTACTTACTCATTGAAAACACAAAACTATACATTTTCCATTTCAGGAGCAATTAGATGGGCACTAGAAAGAAGAGTAAGCTGCAAATAACCTTTTTTCCTGTTACTTGTTTGCAAACCCTAAGTGTTTACTTTTATTCTTTCTTCCTTCCTTCCAAAGAAAAAAATACCAATCTCATCTAACTTCCCTGTCTTCTTCCCCCTACAGTAATGGCAGTTTTACAGCAACAAGCCAGTACCAAGCACTAAGAAGGAAAACAAGACAGAGTATTTCTCATCCAAGCTTTTCAAGAGGTAAGATCTAAAGAAAAAGTAGCAAAATACTTAGTAATAAATGACTATACAGAGTCTTTCTCCAGCAAATACTACCCCTACAGGACGCAACCAAACACACTGTAAAAAACCAGCTGCTGCTTGACATATGAAAAGGACTACAAAAAGTGATTAATTAATATTTAAAAGGATATTTCAACAAAGAACATTTAAAACTATATTTATTAAGAGTGTTCTTTTCAAATGCAAGAACATGAAAATAGCTTCTTTTCCTCCAGTGCTTTGCATTGCTTTTTTTTAAACCTGCAGCTCTTAAAGCAGAGCAAGTTTCCATGAGGATTCACAAACACCCTGACAGGCAGCAGGCAATGCCAGCTGCTCCTGCAGCTCCAGGGGCTTCCCTCCTTGAACAGCAGTACCTGGGAACCCACACTTCTCTCTCCACCTCCCTGCAGCTGCATTTTGACATTCTGTGAACATCACAATTGCTTTCCTTTAGTGAATCACCAGGATAAACAGTACCTAACAGGACATGTATGGAGAGCAAACTCAGCAGCAACAGGGAAAAAGCACCAGACAGAGGGAGAAAGGGAAGAGCAAAAGGTTTAGTTTACCTGGCCATAAAGACAAAAATCCCCCCACCCCGAAAGTGAGAACATCACTTTATCTTTGTTCTCTTTCTTTTTCCATTTCTGTTTTATCCTCATCCTCCCAACCTATTCTCCGTCTCATCCAACTGCTTTGTCTTGGGGCCTTCTTAATTGCTTGGTTTTCCAGTACCAAAACCAAAAGGTTTTTGCAAGGACTGCTGGATCTTAGATGAAATGCTACCTAACGGGCTTATTATGCACCAGCAAATCAGTTAGCTAAAAACCCGAAGTAGCTCAAGCTGGTGCAGAATATACTCATGGTCAGCCATTAGATCCTGTTCAGAACTGCAGCAGCATCTATCGATGAACAAGTTCTGCTGAAGGAAACTCCCTTAGGTAGGCACAATTGTAGTATCTTACAAAGAGAAATTGATTTGCATGGTATTCCACTGGGAATCCAGGCTATTTCAGTCTAACTGCTCGCCAGTTAAAGGGAGGAGCTAAGGCAGAGCCACATAATCAAGGTTATTTCCACGTGCAAATCTCTTTACATTACTACCTGTAGTGGTAGGTGCAGTGGAGCTGCTTCGTGGTACAGAATAGGTCCTATGCGTAGTGAATAGACCCCGACAGGAACCTGCCTGTGCTCCTAGGACTAGTGCATTTTTTCCTAACTGCAGGACTTAAAAATCTTTAGCCTGTCCACTGTTGTGTGATTCCCAAGAATATTCCTGGGGCATTCCTGTCTTGAGCATGCTTGCAGGTTTTCAGCTTCCCCCGCAGCAGGAAGCTGGAGCACCAAGCTCACCTGAATGCTTTGAAACACACCAGAATCCCTTTTAATTGGCACACCCCAACAGATATCCAACCATATCATTCAATTAACCACCTTCACTCTTCCAGGATTATAAAATACATCGCACACTGATTAATATTAAGTTTTATTGAATGACGTATATCTTTCAGGTCAGGCCACATACATTAGTAAAGAATTTTCAAATGGTTTTTAAGTTGAACCCATTAGCACTTGTAAGAGGAAAAGAAACCCAACCAACTAAACCAATGGTCACACAGAAAGGAAGGTGTGCCAGTGAGAACAGCACTTGGCACTTTCTGAGGAAGAGCTGAGGCAAACAGCAGGCATTCCTGTCAGTAGTCAGTGTGCTATTTGTCACGACCTGAGTCCCTCCCTGCACGTGAGGGGAATGCCTCGCTCACTTAGGGCCCTTGGTGAAAACTCTAAAACCTGAAGACCAATCGAGAATGAATCACTTGAAGCTATCATTCAGGTTGAATAGATGGGCTGTTAATGAGGGTGCCAATTAAGTGGATTCCACGGGCTAGTCAAATTCCAAAGCACAGAAAGAAGCATTAAAATATCATTAGTAAAACCCATTATTATTTTCTGTATTATAATGTTCACCTGTAAGAAAGCTAATGCTAAATTTTAACAAAACTATACAGTGTCAATTTCACACTTCAGGGCCTAAAAAGATTCTAAGAAAAGTCTTATTTATGTAAGATATGTTGATATTCACTATGTAAGTGCTTGCAAGACTTTTTGTGGTTTTCGTTTATCATTTTAATCACAGAGGTTCAGATAATTAACAGCTAAATGAAAGTAAAAACATATCCAAAGTCTCCTAGGCTTATAGATGAAACATTGGAATGTAAACGTAAGATACTCTACTTGTCCACTTGTGTCTGCGGCCTGCTGGAAATGAGTTGCAAGAGATGTCTCATCTTGGAAAACTTCATTGCACTCCAAACACTTTAGACTATGTCTACAGAGTTTCGATGGATCTTCGTCTAGTGGCATAGCTGGAATGACAGGAGAGCTCGTGGGGGCCGAGATCACTGTCCCAGTTAAGCCAGACTGGATCTTTGTTACGGAGTGCGTGCCAGCTCCCCCTGGGCTCTGGAGCACGGCCGCAGCAGTATTGCTGGAAGGAGATGCTATCATTTGATCTGCTGGGACTGGTTTTAGGATCAGGTGGGAACACTGCATCACGACGCCTTTCTCCTTGTGCCCACGAGCATGGGACAGGAGACTGCATTTATTGTAGAAAACTAAATTCTTTGTACAATGATTACAAGTCACTTCAATTCGCACACTTCTCCTGTCATAATGCTGGGTCAGGCTCTTCTCAAGAGCAAATGAGTCTCCACACTCCAAACACTTGTAACCTCGCGTTGGTAGCGTGATTCCGGCATTGGCTGGGGGGCTAAGGTTTGGGATGTAAACTGGTACGGGATTGACACTGCTCAGCACCTTATTGAATGCTTCCACTACAGAGCTCTGTAGAGATGACACCACCTGCACTCGAGACACTTTTTTCGAAGGCTGGGAGGCTGCTGCAGAAATTATTGCCTGCTTGATTTGCTGCTGGGGTTTTGTTAGCACTTGGCGCAGTTCAGAGGTGGTTTGAGCACCCTGAGGCAAAAGGTTAAGGTTGGCAAGATGGACTGTCTTTGGCACAAGTTTGGCACTGGCAAGGCTGGATGCTGGCACCACGACCGTCTGCTGCTGGATGGCGTTGGCAGCTTTGATAATGGCGCTGCTGGCACTCTGCACGGATGCGGCAGAGATGACAGTGGCTTTCACTGTGGTGTTGTTAGCCAGCTTCAGATTGATCACTTGGGAACCTGCTGTTTTCACTGCTGAAACGGGCAGGAAGGCAGTAGCCACGGGTTTGATAGTGACCTGTTTGGGGGTAAGTTCTGCAGATCCAACTGCATTGGTGACAACTGAGGACTGCAGAGGAGCTCTGGGAGGAGAGGAGAGAACAGCAGCAGAAGTTGGTGAGGACAGGAGAGATGTCATGGAGGTTACCATGGAAGCACTCTGCTCTGGCTTTTTACCAGAGTCCAAATCAACTTCTGGCAACACTCTAGTAACAGTTCTCTTGATCTCCCCAGAAGAAGTCTTGATGGTTTTTATGCGAACCTTAGGAATTGCTGGTGTTGACCCTGCAGGAGAAGACGGAGACCCTTTGCTACTGTTCTCACTTGAGACGCTTCTGGGACTATCAGGTGGTTTGACAGACAGCTTCTTAGCACCATCAATGAGACTCTGAGACTCAGGAGATTTTTCAGTAGCCCGGGGACTTTCACTCATGTCTTTTGGTAATGGAGAAGACTCTCCTGAATTAGACTGTAAATCTTTACTGCTATCTGTAGCTGCCTTTTTAGCACTCAGTGCTGCAATTGCAGCAATGCAGGAAGAAAGCTTTGCTGATGACTTCGCTTTGGACTGGGAAATGCTGGCAAGATTTGTGTCACTTTTTTCAGTACTCAGTTTTCCATCAAGTACCCTGTTTTCAAGAAGCTTCTCAGAATTGTCTTTTAGTAACTTGTCCTCTGTTTTTCGAGTTTTAAAAGGCTCATAGACACCTAAATTCATGGAGTTTGTCTCTGTCTCTCGTTTAGCGGCTTTATTTTTATCTATACTACTTGAAACAGTGATTCCAGATTTAATTAAGTTCTCCCCTCCAAGTGCCTTTAGTTTGTCATATTCCTGCTGAGATAGAGATCCTGCCAAGACATTTGCTCTGAAATTTGCACGCATCTCCTCTTTATCCGGGGGGTCATCTACCTCTATTCTCTCATCATCATCAAATTCTTCCGCACTTGATATTGGGCTGAACTGGTTGAAAGCTGAATCCTTCAGTGTAGTCTCAGAAGCTGACCCATCATCTTTAAGTGATTTCCCTTCATCTTTACTGTAACTCTCAAGAGCTGCTGACGTTAGGAAGCCATTGTGCAAGCTATTGCCTGTGGAATGGTGGCCATCCTTATCCACACCTTCAGAAGAATCAATAGTACGCACATTTTTCACGATGACGCTCACCCCAACATCAGATGATGATGGGGCATGGGAATCTTCATCTGCATGAGCATTTTGTTTTATGTGGCTTTCGTGGTCATCGTGTCCAGATTCAATAGCTGCTTTGGGATCTACCATGTCTGGTATGTCAAAGGCTGCAAGAAGGTCATCGAAATCTGGGGTCTTCATATCCCCCATGGCCACGTATTTGATTGTAAGCAAATCTGTAAAAAAAGCAGAAAGTCATCACTTTAAGCTCTAGTAGCACAGTCTTATACAAAACAAGCATTTGTTCACATCGGCCATGCAAAAAGGTGTTCACTTCTGAAGTAATATTTTCAGAGATTACACATTACAGAACAGTGTTCCAGTCCAAGTGTACAGTTGAATTATTACACCAAGAACTAAAGTAATTCATAAACTCCACAGATGATAACCTGGCAATTTAATCCTGGGCCCAAATTGCAGTGACTTTCTTCCTGTTCCCTCTCCTACACTCCCTTCTATCCACACAGATTGCAACATGGACATTCACGAAAATAGCATGAGACACTTGTAATTTCTCCTAAGTCTTGACTTTCCTTAACAGTTGCACTATTAATCTGAGGAATCTTCTTGAAAATAATAAAGTAATAAACATCTGTAAGACTTAAGTATTCATCAACACTGGCTACCTGGAAGTCATTGTGGACAATGAGAAGGCAACTGAGGAAAATTTTTAAAGGATACTGGAATAGACACACACATTCCATGCAACAGCTTCAAATAAATATAGAAGGGTTTTGCAAATTGTTTACGCAGTTCACTTAATGGTTCTGGGCCCTTTGTCTAACTTATGAAGTCCTTAATACAAAAATAGATGCACACATAGTATCAAAATCACAAAGCAAGTTTCTATGAGGATTAAATGGAAAAGATTGTAGATACCAGAGCATATCAAATCCATGTAAAACCACAGAAAGCTTTGACACAGTTTCTCATAAACTGGGATACTAATTAGTTGCATTCTGGTTGTACATCTGTCCATAGGTGTCTTTTTACAGTTGTTGCATACACTCAAAAAGAGCTAGAAAGTCTCCCTAGTCTGGAACTTCCTCTAATTACATATCATGGAGTTTAATTAACATTTACCAATAGCAATGAATTAAGGCCTGCTTACATGCTATTTCCTCCAAGTATGTTTAAGATCACAACTACCCAGCAGAAGAGACACAGCTGTCCTTTACTGACAACTACTGCTGCCCTTATCAAGAACATCTCTCATTCTTCAAACTTTTCAAGCAATCAAACAAAAAGGGACACAAACATGGTCAGTTGTGATACACAAGGAAGAGAAGTTCTAACCTGGCCATTTTGTTAATCTCTTCCTCACTATTCTAGGGCACTCATACTAAGATTCAGTGTATAAACTATGTTTCCACCACAACTGCCAGGACTCTGCAGCCATATTCCTCCCATTTTCTTTTTTCCTCCACAAATCTTTCAGTAACTCTTTCAGTAACTTTAAGGATAAAACTCTGCCTTTTATCCAAGATCAAAATCAACTGACACCTTGGCTGCCAGACAAGCTGTGAGTCTATTCCTTCTCTGGGCCAACATCATGCCTGTAAATACTTCAGAAAAGGAAATAAGGCAAGCTCCTGGTTCCCTAGGAAATCATGATTTTCCAGGAACTGGAATTTCTTTGAAAAGTGCTCTGAGAATGCTTGAGAAAAGTTATACAGAAAACCAGTTTATTTAAAAATCCATGCATTACTTAGCTTCCTTATCATTCAATGATAAAAGTAACAAGGAAAAAATCTGGATATGGCCAATAGGAATTACACAGCTAGGGAGCCTAGCAAAGCAGTGAGGTGAAATGCTTCGGGTTCTGCTTTTCTGATGGTGGTTGAGGGAAAATAATGAGTCTTAAAAACTTAAAGTAACAGATTCTGAATATACCCTTACTACAGGGTTTCCCTGAATCTCTTCAGTGACAAGACCCACCCCTGTATCTGTGTGTCAGTATCTTACTGAAACTAAGTTCTGGGGGTGAACCAGGAGTGGTTTATTTGTGTTCATGCTTTCTCAAAGCACCTGTGCATGACTTCCTACATCGTTGTTTCTTTGGAAGCATATCTCCTCAAGTGTTTCCTATGACCAGCATGAAGAGCGTGGTACAGATTTTAGCCAAAGCAAGGCACTCCTTGTCTGTTCCACTGCCTTGCCTCTCCCAAAAGTCAGCCTTTTTACTCCAGTTCACCTGATACCACATTCCAGTGAAGCACTCACTTGGGGAATTATGTCAAAACAAGAACCAGACCATGAGAACTCTCTTCTGACAGTAGAAGAAGCAAGCAGGACAAGCAGGACTTAGAAGTAAACAGCTGCTTCTGAAGAACTGACTCTTTGTTTCACTGCATGGAATTGTTACAACTCCTCCTCAACCCCTGTATCTGTACCTGTTCCAGCTGGAAAGACTCTACCCATATGAGGAAAAACAAACCGACCCTTTCATGCTTTCTGTGGGGGACACACCAGAGAAACACATTGTTTCTTACTTTCTAAGTCAAATTTATCTTGTAGCTCTGGCTTCAGGACACCTACAGATTGGGCTCAAAATTCTCCAAAGACCAAGCTGCCTAGAAGCTGTCGCTGAGATTAAAAGGTAGTTTTTTGGGTAAAGCCTAGCAATTGTAAACACTCAAATCAGAATCATTCTAGGGAAGTTCAACAGCCTAATCAAGACAAGGAAACAGAATAACCTGGCAGCTCCCAGCCACATCCTATCTCCAAACTGCTTGAACCCCTAATTTTTGTCCATCAGGTACAAGAACAGCTTCAAGCTTTCCAGAAATGGCAAATAATCATCCTCCCTTCCCAATACTTTTCCAATTAATATTCCCTATGCATGAAGGCTTCTATCATTTTTGGATCACAAGCATGGTCTTACATGCTCACTTTTTACTCTTTAATTTAATCTTTAACCTTTGAAGAACCAACCAACTTTTCCTCCTTGACACTCACTTTCTATTCGCCCAGATCTTCCAAATAGCTAAACCACAAGTTAAAGGACTTTATACAAGTGCTTTAACTGGACCAGACCATCTTTCCTGCCTTACTGAATGCCTATCCTTTGCCTTCAAATCCCATGTAACTGTCTATACTTAAATATCTAACTCCTTGCTTTTGTTCAGACAATTACTCAACTTCAGCTTCTCTCAGCAGCAAGTCCATGTGTTATCAAAGGAAATAGGAAAACCCCCAAATTTATTCTTCATCTACCTATGGCATTCATGTTCTTGTGACTACATTACTTTACCTGCCCTAAACTTTCTTTTATCTCTGTGTGTACTACATACATTTGTGGACTGTGCACCCTTTAGGATGGAGACCTTTGGTTTTGCATGTTCTTCCAGTAACACCAGCATTCTTTCCAGTTTTGTGAAATCAGAACACTGAGAGAACACTGAGACACCCCTTTTCAGGGTCTGGCACATGGCAGTGTCTTGGTTCTGGTATAGCCACATATAGAAATTAGTCTGCTACTTCTTTTGATTCCCAGGCAGACACACTACTCCAGAGCAAAATTCCAGTAATCTGGAATAATTACTCCACTTCCAAACATGAGTAATGGTGCCTAAGTAACAACAAGCTCATTCTGGAAGAAAATGCCTACACAGGGAGCAATACCAGCCTAACCAGCATAAAAACATATTTTTTTGGGTTTTGGTTTGTGTGTTGTTGTGACAAGAAATTTCATCAGGTAGAGAAGACTTAAGGGATTCAATCAGAGTTACAGTAACATATATCCTAACATTAGGCAAACTTCATCCTAATCGAGCAGTTCATTGTTTATTAGTAATTATTACTGACTTACACTTCCAGTCATTTACTCTGAAAGTCAAGCATTGTAAAGACAGACAAAGCAATATGCTAATCTAACCACAAAACCTTCTTGAGGAAATGGGAACCACATCTCCAATCACAGCCTTGCCTGGCTTGACACACTCAGCAGGCGAATAGGATGTGCAAGAGGCCACTTCAACCACAGTCAGCAATGGCTCTCATGCTCATATACATAAAATATAGGCTCCTTTTCGCTATCAAAGGGCCCATGACTTGCTACTGTTGCAAAACACAGACAAACAGCTGCTTCCACAAATCACAGAAATTCCTTTTATAATGTGCAAAGAAATTCTTATCCTAAAAAATTTTGATTTCTCAGGATGAAGGTCTTATTTAGCATCCACTTAGCATCCACAGCATCAGTAAGACCATGCCAGTTCTAATGTAAACATCTTTGTGAAGTATGGGGTGTTTCATAGTTAAAATTTATCCCAAGCAACCTACTTTTTCTGTATTATACACTATATTTACCTGCCTTCAAAAAAGGGGGAAATCCAATTTGTTTCCATGCACAAGACTCAATGAGTAAAAGACTTAATCTACCATTCTGGCAGCTAAAACAGTGTTACTCGTAGTTTACAACTCCTTAGGAGCCTCATCCTGTAGTCTAACACATCAGTTTTTGAACTGGGTATCTCAGGTTCTCTTTAGGTAGGAGAAAACAAGAAGGGAAAGAGGAAGGGAATCTTCTGGAGTCTAAACCACCACTAGCACAGCTTGAAAAGAACCACATGCAGCTGGTTCAAAGTTCATGACAATCAGCCTTTGGTTGGTAAAAAGAATGGGGATGTTTCAACACATGAGCAAGGAATCTCCTTAGGCAAAACATGGAGCTGAACAGGCCATCCTCTGCTACAGCTGGCCACATGAAAACCACCTGTACTTATCAAGACATTCAAGCCAGGGTTTGGGTCTAGCCACTTCCCAAATCCCTCCTAAAAGACAGAGGAATTCCTGAAAAGCAGGGAAATCTACATAACATTCTTTTTGCAGTCTACTTAAAAATTAATTACAAACATGGCTTAATTTTGTACTTCTATATGTGAAATAGGCTGGGGTAACACATGAATAATTCAGATACACAACAATAATGAAGAGAATTTTGAGATTCCCAGACTAATGCAGACTCAAATTACATTCTAAATGGCACAAGCTTCCCACCTCTTTCCTTTAAGGTACTTTTTCTGAAGTGGATGGCAACTGTGGCCCAAGCACAGCGTGAGCAGCTGCAGCCTCCAAGAGAACTCTCCCAGCCAGGCAGGGCCCATCAGGGCAACAAGCAGGCCCAAGAACATTAGGGTCAAGTTTGGGTTCTTCTGAAAATCTATTCCTGGTACTCTGCTGACCATTTGTATTTTAACACATAAGCATATGGCTAAGAAAACAAAAGTTAGGCAATTCATTCCAAAGGGACTTGGAATGTGATAAATCCTTACCCTCATTGTAGAGATCAAATAATTGAGATCAAAGCAAAATGAGATCCTGGGTGCTGATACAGAAGACCAGCCCCCCAGCACTAGCATTGGCTGCTGGAAAGCTGGCCTGCGTGCACAATCCAAATCTCCTCATGAAGAGCATTTACAGATATTACTAAACTGAAAAAAGACAACTCACCAAGAACACTGCAGACTCCATCTATTCAGGTCTCTCATCTTACAGCCAACAAAAATCCCTGCAAATTCAAAATCTCCTTTGCTAAAAATAAAAATTTGTAACACACATAGCATTCAAAAATCCAAACAAAATGGATACAAGGAATTTTGTCACAATCCAAGAACTTACAGTTTTAAAGCTGCTTACTATTCTGGCAGAAGGGAAAAAAAAAACCCAAAACGTGCTCTTGTAAGATAGGAATTTTAGCTGACACTTGGAAAAGAACATGCATCCTCATCAGGAAGAGATCCTATTCCTATCATGCAAGAAGAACTCCTGTTTGCAAGCATCATTCTGCTACAGACGTCTATAGTCAAATATAGACCCTCTGCATCCCGATGCTGAAGAATAGGAGCAGAAATCAGCACAGTGATCTGTCAGGCATTTTGCTCCACCACAAGCTATTCACTGCTCTATCAAACCTGAAAAACAACACATCACAGCTGCAGTAAAGCCCACAAACCCAGAATTTCAGGCCAAATGCTAGCATGCTATTTTCACTTTTCTACAATTAATAGCTCAATGCCTTACGTAATCTACTGCAGCCAGAAACAAAAAGGTTCCCTTGTATTGTCACCCTGCCTCAGCAGCCAGCACACAACTTACCCAGTATCCACAACCTCTCAAGGCTTTTAGGACTGTCTATTCTGCTGAGCACAGAGGAAAGGACCCTCATTTCACACCACAACAGAGTATTTCCAATGTTCTGCCTCCATATTATCTTGATTGTAGATTACCAAACCAGCTAACACAGCCAGGACTGGGAAGCTTTTTTAAAAATCACACTGGTTAGGATTCTAGAGTTGCTGATTTCCTGTTATAGGAAGTAACAGTTCTAGCAAAAGAATCCCCCAGGCAAAATGTTTAGTGATCCACTGTATAAGCTCTAACAGCCTTTGTTCTTCCCTTTGCCAGATTCATTACTGCTTCCTTCTCTCTGCCTCTCTCCCTCTCTCTGAATCTTTCAGATTTCACTACAGACAAAAACGTCAGCTGAAATCTAAGTACACATTTTGTATTTTCTAGCTGAGAAAGGAAAACTAAAAATTCTGTCCATTTTCCATTGCTTTGAGTTAAAAGCAGTCACCCCTCTGCAGCTGCTGCACTGCCCATCCGGTTTCCTATGCTGATTTCATTACTGCACAATATTATAATTCATGCCACTGATAATGCACTGGAGCTCCATCCAGCCCTCCAAAATACATCTTTCCACTTGGCTGCTGCAAAATCCTCCCCAGGTTACAACAGTTTAAGGAAAGTCATCCATACTATTTCTTTTGCACAGGTTTTTTTCTCTGTAGGTGATATTAAGTACATGTTTTAACACCAAAGACCTTAATTCAAAACCAAGTATTGGGTCACTGAGATGTGGTCAAACAATAATGTGTAAATAATCAGACAGCAAATTCTGCATGCATGAGTCTCTAATACAGCACAGAACAGCTCCCTGCCACAACTGGTCCACAATTCATGATTGTCATTCAGAGGCCTATTCTGTATCACTGCACTGTGAAAAAAATGTATATCTGGATATATTTCAATGAAAATACTGTATTTAGCCAAGATATCAGTAAGTCTTTACAAATAACAGCTTTAATCCTATTAAAACTGGAGGACCTTAATAGCATTTCTTCAGTAACACTTAAACAATTGTCTCCTTCCTAATGTGCCAAGTGTGCAATCAGGATGTACCTCCACGCTATTGTGATATTCAACCCAAACCACTCGTCTCACCTTGTGAACCTTGACCTTTGAGAGATTTTTTTAGCCAGTGCTCAGTTACTGCCACAGCCGCATTACCTCTGCAAACACCAAAGGGTTAAAGGCAGCCCCAATCAATAGGCCTACAAGGAAAAAAAAAAGGGAAAACGGGTATGCCTTACAGCATCTTTTCAATGCTTTTATGCACAATTCTACAACAATATTGTTTCCTTTTGGCCTTAGAGAAAGGCACAGCAACCCCCCCCCTTAATGTCTCCTAAAGAAGCAAACCACAAGACAGCACCCTGTAAATAAAACAGCATGCAAAGCATCCTCAGTCACAAGCATAACTACAATTACAAATCATTCAATCCATTTTATTTAGTTTAGTTTTAAAATAGACTGCATAACCAGTGTCCCACCCTTGCAAAGCAAAAATATTTTAATAAGGGTCATAAATCTCAGCTCTTGCCCATTCGTTAAGCAAAAAAAGGCACGACAAGCCAAAGTAATCTCAGTTACTGCAAATATGTACATTTACATACAGAACCCTTTATGACTACGTTAGCCACATACCAGTGCTGTGTGTCTAAAGTGTGCATTCACATACTGTTTTGGGATGGTGTCTTTCTGCAAGCTCCTCTGCTTTTGGCTGCCATGAAGGGAGGAAGCTATCCCAGTGTAGTAGCTCAGTGACTGCATTGTGTTCAGGAGCTGATCTGCCTCAAACCAGTTCCAGCCGGTTCTGGTCACCCTACATAAAAAGCTATGGCAACCCTCGCTGAGTTGCCAACAAGTCCCTGAAAATCGCAGGGGCTGGTTTTTGTGTGGCGTAGGGCCGGCACAGCCCTGTGCCCCGGCTCCCCTCGTGCCCGGCCCACGTAGCCCCTGCTCCCCAGAGCCCCCACGAACGCTCCCTTGCTCGCCTCCCCCACTTACCTCCCACAACCTGGCTGAGAGCTGTGTATGCGTGCCTGTCTGTAGCTAACAAAGAGACCGCAATAAAAATCCTCATAGGATCTCTCTTGCAGCACCAGGCAGGCTCGGCCACAGCCCTGGGAGACAGGCTGCTAACCCGGGCTGCTCCCCCTCTGCTCCCACAGATGAGGGGTGGCTGTTCACACACGTCACATCTGCCCCCTCATGCCCACGGCCATGGGGTGCCCGATCAAGGGCTTCTCCCATCCGCCCTCCCGACTCCTCGTTCCATCTGGGGCCGCCCGAGTGGCATTTTCTGTGCTCTGAGAAGCATTACTACAGAGTACCCACAAACGCACCTCCCTCCCCTCAAGAAATCCATTTCCGCAGCAGCAAGATGCCTGCAAAATAGTTCCTTTGCCCCCTCCTTGCAGCACCGATTTGGCTGCTGCACTGATTTTTTTTTTCCTTTTGCTATTCTACTATGCTGGAGGCCTTGAGAAGCAGCGAGCTGCAGCCCCACGGCTGCACAGCCCCCCCGGCTGGCACCCGCCGGCTGGGGAGGCCCGGTCAGGCTCTGCGCAGCTCCCACCCCGCAGAGATTGTGCGGACCGACCGCCTGCCCGGCCCTGCACCTCTCAGGCGATGCCTGCCCAGGGTCTCGGCCCCCTGCGGTGCCCACGCCGCTCTAGGGGTCCGCACCCACCTGTGCCCGTGGCCGCTCTGCTCCTGCCCGCTCC
Organism: Monarcha castaneiventris obscurior; assembly: GCA_026261815.1. NCBI lineage: Eukaryota > Metazoa > Chordata > Aves > Passeriformes > Monarchidae > Monarcha > Monarcha castaneiventris. Next base: position 646,012 of record JAMPIT010000887.1, on the reverse strand, counting down.
CCTTCACCTCGGCCACGCAGGGCCTTCCTCTTGCATGGCTGACAGGCACCCAGACCGAGACAGCAGCCACCCCGCTCCTCTTGGCTACTCACCCTTGCTCTGGGAACACCAGTAACCACCTCCGCCTACGCGCTGAAACCCCCTCCTCTCGGGGGCTGCGGGAGATGCTGCTCAGCAGGGCTCCCTCCGGGCGGGTGGGCAAGCCCCTCTGCCCCTCTGCCCCTAGTTGCACCTGCAACTGAACAGAGGTCTCGGGCACAACCCTGCACCCCTCCCTGCGGAGACACCTTCTTCGCATCCCTCATCCCCACCCCGTTCTGGGGAGAACCACCATGTTCTTCCGCTGCCTCGGCCCGTCTTCCCCACACAGGCTGTTGCGGCCGCAACCGCGGCCGGCCCTCCCTCGGCCCCTCGGTCCGGGGGGCCGCTCCCTCCTCCGGGCTGCGGCGGCCCCGGGCACCTCCCCGCGGGTCTGCGCGCTCCCGGCCCGAGTTGGCCCTGTCCGAGCGGGCCTTGCGAGCCCTGGGGACGGCCGGCGAGGGGAGGCCGTGGCCCCTTCGGCGGCGGGGAGAACGATCCGCCCCCGCCCGGCCGGCCCGGGGCCGGCGGCCCGGGCAGTCCCTGCACGGATGCCCGCGAGGCTCCGGCCGCCGCCGGGCCGGGAGGAAGCGACCCCATAGCATGCAACCTCCGGTCCCCATGCGACACACCTGCTGCGGCCGGAGCCGGCGGGCTCGGGCAGGGCTACGGCCTGCGGCGCGGCCCGGCCCCGCGACGGAGGAACATAATGGCAGGAGGCTGCGGGGCTGGGCGGTGGGGGTGGGGGTGCTCGGCGGCACAGATGGGGAGACGCTCCCGTGTGATTCCGTGTGGAACGGCTCCCTGGAGAGTGCCGGGGGCGGGGAGGCTGCGGGGCCGCCGAGCGCCGCGGGGCCGGGGCCGGGTCGCGGCCTCCCGCAGCCCGGGCAGGTCGGGACGTTTCCGAGCGGTGCCGGCGGGCAAAACCGCGCCGGCTGCCGGGGCCGATCTCCGCAGCGCCGAGGCCGGCGCCGCCCGGGTGCCGTGGGAGACGCTGCCCGGGACCCGCCGCGCGCTCCCCGTGCCAGAACGCCTCAGGCCTCGAAGGGCAGCCAGGGGGAGAGCCCGCGGTGGCTGCTCCGGTTCCAGGCCAACAAAGGACGGGAGGAGCCACGCGCTGCCAGCTCTGGCGGTTCAGCCCCTCCGCCGGCGCTGCGGCCGCTGGGCCCGGCCGGGGTCACCCCCCAGGTCCCGGGGCGCAGCCGGGAACCGTGTCCCGGAGCGATTCTGTCTTTCCTTCCACACCCCGTTACCCGGGCACTCTCTGCCTGCACGGCGCCTGCGGCCCGTGCGCTGCCTCTGACCAGCTGCCTTTGTTGGCTGCGCAGCATCCTGGCGGCATCGCCATTGCTAGGAACGGCAGGACGAGATCCCTCCCTCTCTCTGTTACCGCCGTGCAGCAGCATTTTCAGAATGTAAAGTTTTGCACGCGAATTGCTTTATTGAATCATACTAATGGCTTTAAATACATAGCATCCGTCTCAAGTTTATGCTATGAGCATACAGTATAATACATATTCTAGATAAAATTATGCTGGTGTATTAATGTCTCTTACGAGCCTGTTAGGGAGGCAGCAGAGTCCCAAAGGCCTTCTGCACAAGCACAGTTCCTGGGAGGCTGCCCCAGAAGCTGTGCCTGCAGGTATCGGTCGGGCAGGAAATTATCCATCGGGCCATACCCTGGCTGCTCCAATCCAGCCTCCGGGTAAAAATTCTAACTTATTCCAATTAACCAAAACAGCAGCAGAACACAGGTTCTACTGATTGTCGGCTGTGGCAATCATTGAGTCTGACAAGTTTATGGAATTTGAGCATCATAAACGATTTTAGGATTTGAATAAAAGTGGATTTGTGCACTAGTTTTAATATTCAAGAGGGGCCATGCAGTTCAGCTTGCACAAGCCTAGGGCTCATCCTGCAAGTGACTTGTAGAATTAGGCCATGATAATCACAACACCCTCTTTCTTCCCAATTGACCAGTAAACTGATTTGATTTAAGAAGTGAAAATTACACTCTTTCCTTTGCATTTTCTGTGTTCAGCTTGCATAATAGCCTAAAGAAGATGGCAGCTGCTACTACTGCTGTGGTATTAATATCTGAAATGTTAATCAATTTCACAGTTTCTGCATGGAACAAAGGTCCTTGTGCATGCTACCTTTCTCACAAATCTACTTGTTTTCCTTCCAGGCAGGTGTCCTTGACATCTCCATAGGAGAAAAAGTCTGTCACCCTAAGTATTTGACTTAGAAAATTTATAAAAGGAAGAGAATTTTAAGTATGTTTTACAGGCCATGCCAGGCTGATAGCACTTCTCCAGTACTTTTTAAATGCAAGCACACAAAGTAACAGGTGTCCCTGCAGTGTCACTTCTTCATTGTGAAGAGTTTTTGGCATATTGACCTTATGTCTTAACTCTGAAATCTTAGGCCAGAGGTCCTGTTCAGTCCCCGAGACACTGTGCCACGTAATCCTTAGAAACTTTTGTGGAAGCAGTTCTCCTTGTTTAGGTTATCCTGTTTCATCCCTTGGCTTTGCAGCAGCCAGGATCAAAGTCCCCAACCCCACTGTCCTTGCGTGGACAGTCTCTGTCCCAACCAATGAAACTGTCACCAGTGGCTCCCTCCAGCTGGACTCCCGCTCTGAGATGGAATCTCCTGGTCACCTGTGCTGACACCTGTGGAGTCCCATAGCTCATACTTCTTTCTCTGGGACCCAGGTAAATCTTGAGCCCCTCCTTTTCTTTTCCTGAAGAAATTCCTCCAGTGCGGCCTGCTGTTCCTTCTAAGCAGTTAGCAAGGAGTGCTGCCAATTCAGAACACTTTGATGCTGCAGTGAATGCTGAACTTGTGTGCAATAATAACTTTTTAATTATTTAACTTCTAAAGATTTTAAGGCTCTTGAAATTCAGAACTATAAACAGTGGTGTATTCATCTTATGCCTTCTGTACCGCATCAAACGGAGCTACAGACAGAGTTTCTGTGCATTAATGATGTTCTGGGGCCAAAGACGATTTTGCAGGTGGATTGACACAATAAAAACTAAAGTCAATTTACATTTAATTTTTTTAAATGTCAGAATAAATACTGCCTTTTTTGTCCTTCCTACTTTTGGGGAGAACAATAACAAACCATTTCCTTTCTGGCTAGCAAAACATGCTGAACTTAAGCAAGAAGGGTAAAATACAGATTCCATATTTCCAATCCTAAATTTCTTTTCAGAGTAATAGCTTTACAACTTCTGGCAAATGCTTAATTGTGTCTGTTAATTCCATTGCTTTTTTCACCATAAAATTTCTTGTAACTTATGATCAACAAGAGCAAAGCAGAGGCTTGCATTTCTTGTTTTAGAATACTTATATTTTTCTTTTTATCGCTGTTTAGAATGCAGCAGTACTTTCCTTTAACCCCATATATTTAAACATTCATTATTTTAAAACCAGCTTGCAATTAAAGTTCCCCTTTTCAGATGCTCCTATCACTAATCTCCAGATATTTTTTTGGAAAAAAAAATAATTTTCCTTTCCTGGTTATTAAAATATGTCTCCTATTACATTTTGGACTAAAACCTCCAGGATCGCTTTTAAAAAGATGAGATTTGTTAAAAGAAGGTGATCTCATAGGAGATAAGACAAAGGACTTCGGTAGGGAGAAAGCTACAAACACTGCCCAGAGCTGTGGAACATCTCCACAACTGGCAGTTTCCCCCAGATTTAAAGAATGTGTTCACAGAAGTTGGCAATTCATGTTATCCATCTGCAGGAGAGAATCTTTAACTACAGATTGAACATTTGCAATGCCCAAGTAGCATGAAGAGTGAGAAACCCTAACGACTCTCAGGGTGTTAAAAGCTGTAAAAGCCCAAATACTGCAATGTCTTGAACAAGGAGAGACTCCCATTTTTAATAATCTGTAAAAGAGATGGTGATTCAGATATAATACAAAGCCAGGAGGATTTGTCAGGGCTTAATTATATTTTTTTTCTGGCTGTTAACAAACCAGAGTAAATGAAGCATTATCCAAAGAAATCAGAGTTGGTTAGTGAGGATCATGGGCTTAAAACTGCTCTGTTTTTTAGGAGTTACAGTCAATACCTCAGTTTTTCCACATGTACTGGGAGGTATGAGGTAACACCGTGCTGTGCCATGCTGGAGAGGTCATGGCTCCTTTGAACAGGCAAGAGCAGAGCACACACACCTCAGGCACTCACCTACATATGCACTATAGTATGAAGTGTAGTCCCACTGGAAGAAAAAGGGCTTTGCTCAAAATCTGCGCGTGTGTGAGACTCAGTGTTGCACATGCAGCAGGCCTGGTACACAGGCCATATGCCTGCAGCACTTGCTGGCTCATCCTCAAGCTGCCAAGCGGTGACACTGGTGCTCATGGCAGACAGCTGGAGGCACTGTCACAGGGGTACATCTGTTGGCAAAAGCACGCCTTCAAGCCCAAGCATTTCTAGATATGAAATAGGAAAAATAAAATAGAAAAACTTGTATGACTTGATGATTGTAAAAAGCTGGAAAGGCATTTCTTCTGCACAGGAGTACCATTTTTGGAGAAATGGAATACTCCCAGAGGTGGGGCAGCCACAGCTCCTCTCGGCAATCTGTGCCAGTGCCTCACTCTCCCCACAGGGAAGAATTTCTTCCTTATTTCCAATCTAATCCTGCCCTCTGTCAGTTTAAAACTGTCATCCCTTCTCCTGTCACTACAGGCTCTGGTGAAAAAAATACGTACCCTAACACTTTATGTCTATATAGACCATTTATAGAGCATCTACCACCCTGAGGCTCCCCTGAGCACTGGTCACTCAGTGCTGTGAGTGCACCACACCAGTATTTTAACCAGGTCAGCAGCTCAGGGTGTGCAGGCAGGAGCTGCTGAGGGACAGCACACGCCTGATCACAGCCATCTGCCCGGCAGCACAAGGAGCACAGCTCCAGGCCAGACCGGGACCTGCGTTTTCCCGGCCATCACCTCCCAAACTCAGTCCCCCAACTGCTTACACAACACAACCACAGGCATATTGCAGAATGCAAGGCTGATGGATTTTTGAATTTTCCGTGAGCACTGTGTTCTTTTCCACTTATGAACACCTTCTGAGTGCTGGGCCAGAACCCCTCAGTCAGTTCCTCATCAGGAATTCGCCACCTGCATGATTAACATCAGTAGCACAGAGCTCAGCAGCCTGGCACATTGAAGAATGCCTGTTTTGTTCCCTTAACGTGCCGTATGTATGGGGCTTTCTCCTTCTTCCTCCTGATACTTGTTCAAGTATACGAGGATTATTTCTGAATTATTCATCATACAGTATCTGATTAGACTGTGGCGGTGCCGGTTCCCACTGTTTAATGAATGAGCCATTAGGCTTTTGCAGATGGTGCCATCAACAGCTCCTGTGCTGTGTGTTCCCTGCGTTTAGCCAGCAAAAGGAGAGCGTCGAACCTGAACACGGGGTGGGAGATGAGTAATAGCCATGCAGTGGTCCTGCAAACCACACAAGGAGAGCCAGTGTTGCTGCAAAACTTACATTTTGTTCTAGATGTTTTCTAATACAATTTTCTCAGTCTTGCAAGGTGTGACAACTGCTGCCATGCCTTACGGCCGTGAGCAGGGGCAGACACCATCTGTGTGCTCCAGGCACTTCTTTCTCGGAGAAGTGAGAGAAGACACCGTATTCCAGAACCCAAGTGGATGGAGAACAGACACAACAGGCATAGGTGCACCCTTGCTTTGGGAGGGTCTTAGGAAGTGGGAGACTGCATAGCTCCGGGTGTCAATGTGGGGTTCCTGCTGGTTTCTCGGGGCTGGCACCTGGGCAGCTGGGGAGAGGGGTGCTGGGGGCGATGCCGTGTGATACAAGGGGTGCTGCCCCTAGGCAGGAGCAGGCACTCAGGCACTCAGGATCAGCAGCAGATGTCCTTGCACTTCTGCCTTTCCAGAGCCTGCTCTGGAAAATGGAATAAGCACATAACAAAAGAAGGAGGAATCCTAGAGTGATTTTTCTGCCACTTTTCCTCTGTTTACTTCAGGAAACGCTGTCCTCACAGATGAGGGTGGCAGCAGCAGCTCAGCCTGGCTGTGGTTGCTGATTCCAAGCTGCCTGTGATGATCTTCCTACAATGGAAGCAAAGTTAAAATCAAGGCGCCTTGCTGGTTTGTGGCCAGCATGGCCAGGGAGTCTTTCATGCACTCATACTTTCCATGCTGGTCCTTGGCATCTCCTGCTGGAGAAAGGACATCTGATTCATCCCCACCTACCGAAGATGAGTCAGAATTATACAAATTCCATTTAGTTTGTGTAACAACACTACTTCCTGTGTCGCAAACTTCCCTGTGTGCTGCCATAAAAGTCTGCTGAACAAATCCCTGAACACACAGTGATCAGCAAGAGATGCCCCCAGCTGGGGCTGGTGGCTGGCATGTCCTGTTTTTTCCCTCCCTAGGACAGACGGGGGTTGTTATCACCATTTTAATTTCTTTCAAATTGCAAAAACTGCTGCCTCTGCACTGATTCTCCCACCAGACAGAATTTAATAACAGCTGGCTATTGGCTGCAGTTCAAACAACAGCTTGTTGGCAGCTTCTCTCTACTGCCAACCCGACCCCCAAGGTCTACTGCAGGCAGTCCCCTAGCCCAAGGTACATGTCCTGTTCCTGCCAGTTCACTAGATCCTTACTGGGCTTTGGCATTACCCACGCTCCAAAAATGACTTTGCCTGTGTTAGCGTGGCGAGAGGGAAGCAAGCTGCTGCGCCCCCCACCTGCTGAGTGCTCTGCTACCCCACGGAAGTGTTAAAAGTACCCAACAACCTACACTACCAAAAATGTTTTAGAGTACACCTGAGTCAGGAAAAGACTTGTGCTGGCATACCACACCACCCTGTGGCATGCCACACTGCTCCTCGGATGTGCCAGCACTAGGGACAACCCTCTCCCATTCACAAAGGGAGGCAGGGAACCAGGATGATCTCCTGGGTACAGAGGAGGGGAGAGGCACCAGGGCTCCAGCCCCAGCCCTGAGGGTTTCACTGCTCAGCAGCAGCCCATGCTTAGTTCCATCAGCCAGATTAGCAGTCCGGGATGGCTTTCCCGTCTGCAGTACAAAAGGGCAGGTGAGCAGGCTCTTGGCTTGTTTCATGTGAAAGAACAGGTACAGCAGAGTTACCTGCCTGGAAGGGTCCCCCAGTGACAGAGCACTGCTCCCTGTGGGGCAGGAGGTGGGGGGGCACACGTTCTCCCAGCTGCTCTGCCCTGTTACCCCAAAAACTGAGCATAGGTTTCCTATGCAGCGTGGTGGCCGCCATGAGCCAATGGCAAGGCACCCGCTGCTGTTACTTGTGACAGTGCTGGGGCCTGCCTGCACCTGCTTGGCCAAATTATAGGCTCACATTGCGGGGGCTCATCCTCCCTTCCAGCCTCAGGGATCTTTTCTTTTTGTCCCTTCACCTCCGAAACCTCTGCCTCAGAAGGAGGCACCATGCAAGAACTGGCTTGGCTTCAGATCAGTCAAAAATCTTCATCTTGCACTGCATGGGTGCCAATAATAATACAGGCTTAAAAGGCAACTGCTGAGCATCATCTCTCTACTCATGAGATTTTTTACTACTTCTTAGAGCTGTCCACGAATGTCTATCTTACGTAATTAAACCCACTCTAGTTTGTGATGCATCAGAATTCTAATTATACCTTTTGTACCTTATATATACACCACAGTTTGAACATCCTAGAGCTGGCAGGCAGATGGAGTTTAACAGGAACTATTCCATCAACAGATGCTACTACCAAGTTCTCTTTGCTCAGTCTGGGAATGAACTGATGGGCAAGGCAAGAAAACATGTTTTCTTACAGAGCCACCATCTGCCAGCTTGAGAAGCTGCTGTCACCAATGACTCAGGATCACTTGTATAAGGAAAAACATTACTAATACCATTCCCAAGGCAGCCCTATTATTAGCTATATATTATATATTAACTGTATTGTAACTACTGACTAGCATCAAAACTATAGCAATAAGAAAATACTGTAACTAATAAATCTGAAGGAAAATGACTGTAAACAAAATTAGTTGAGAAAGGGCAGTTATTTCTCTTGGGAACCTTTACATAACAAACCTGTGTTTAACCATTCTTTGCTATCATATTCTGTTAAGCATTATTGCATGACATCAGACAGAGCTTTTCCATTTGTGGAAACTTACAGTCTCCACGAAACAACAACAACAAAAGGTTTTTGTTTATCAGAGCTTATATAGAAAAGAAGGGATTATTGGATTGTCAGCAGCAGAGATGAGGAGTTCCTATGGATTGTTTTATAGAACAAGATGATGGGAGGTGTAAAGGTATCCCAGCACATGCAGGGTACTAAGGGCCTGCTGGGCACGTGGCTCTTCTCAGCAGATTAGAAAAGGAAAAACGATGCTGATGGCAAGGCAACCCCAGAGTGGAGGGTAAAACACCTCATTCCAAGTAAAACTCACTCCAAGTAAAACTAGTAAGTGGCTTGCTCCTTATATCTCACCACAGGAAAGCATGTTGTACCCATGTTAAAACCTGGATTATCCCAGTGCAGACAGCAAGAGAGAAACTAGCAGGGAGGCTCTGCAGTGGTAATGAGTCCCACCTCTGATTTATGTGCTGGGATGGAGTGAGGTGCAAACAGCTGCAGTTCTCTACCTGCCAGCATGGGTAAACGGCTTGTCATGAAGCACAGCTATTTTCTGATTCAAATGAACCCACTATTTCCACTAAAATAAGAGCTGGTAATCCAGTAAGTGTTTCAAAATCGTGTTGTCTTGCAGCTGCAACACTGAACCAGAATCTGCAGCACTTTTCTGCATATCCCTAAGGCAGGTGTGAAACAAAGCCTACAAAGCTTTGAGAATCAGCAAACCACTATTTTATAGCAACTCCATACCTTCTTAAGAGACTGTTATGCTTCTTACAGACCAAAAAAATAATGGATTTGTTATGTTGTAAATATCTCAAAGCAATCCTGAAAAATTTCTGGACCGATCCCGGTCCTGCAAGGCAGGTCTCATGCATACTACGGGCATTCAGCAGAAAGAGAGTGGAAAAGGGCTGACAGGCACAAAGCTGACAGGATGTGAGCAGAGAAGACTCCTGGGACTGCAGCTACAGCTACACCTACAGCTCTGGCAAACAGCCCATTCAGAGGGGAATAATCTGAGCAGTTTCTGACAGGCTGCCTCATGGTTACCCACAGAATCACAGATCAATGCCCGACCTCTGTAGGCATTGATCTCTTCTCTGTGGTGACCATCGAGAGTACCCGAGGGAATGGCCTGAAGTTGTGGCAGGGGAGGTTTAGGTTAGATATTAGAAAAGGGTTCTTCCCCCAGAGGGCGGTAGGACACTGAACAGGCTTCTCAGAGAATGGTCACAGCCCCAAGGCTGCCAGAGCTCCAGGAGTGTTTGAACAACGCTCTCAGGCACAGGTATCCCAGCACATGTGTGACTCCTGGGGATGGCCTTGTGCAGGGCAAGGAGTTGGACTCCATGATCCTTGTGGGTCCCTTCCAACTCAGCATATTCGACGATTCTGTGACTTGTGCTGTCCTACCATGCACAGTCAATATCCCTCTTCTTACAGAATGTCAGGAAGCAGAGCTGGCTCATGTTTAGAGAGATTAAATAAATCATAACCACCATGTTAAATCATCAGAGAGCCCAGGAAGCATCTGAGAGCCGCTTGATCTTATGTGTAGTGAAGTAATTTGTGTAACAGGTTGAAGACTTTTCATCGTAATTGCACGTGACTTTGAAAGCTGAAAGCAGGGTGCCAGCAGATTCTGTCTGAAGGGCAGATGGGGAAGGCCTGGCCGCTTCCTCCCACATCCGCTGCAGATGCAGAGGCTGGTCGCTGTGGTAACACACCCCCACAGGGATCCAGGGCTCCTGCTCACTGAGTGCCAACAACAAGGATGGGAGACAGCATTTCTTCTCATTAGCTCTTAAAATAAACCTGGTATGACTAAATTGCTGCAGCAATACCTTAGAAATTAGTAACTGCCTAATTGTCACAACATGGAGGTATACTCACTGCATTCCTAGACTATTGCTAAACAATCAATCTTTTTAAAAAACCCAACAAACCAAACTCCCTGAAATTCCCAACCTGTCCTCCTCCGCGTGATACTTTAAACCTATCTCCAATTCCCAGCAAAAACCTTGGAGCTCAAAATGCTGCACTCTAAAAAGTGAGCAGATCTTACTGTGCCTGAATTAAAATTCTGTACAAGGAAGAAGTAATACTGAAACATATCGGCATTACAGCAGTGAGGAATTTATCTCAAGGTGAACATAGCCCCGGAGCTTACTGCGTGTGAGAGCTGCCAAAGTTACTAATTAGCTGACAGAACAAGGAGAAGTAGTTGATGCATGAACCAAGGCAGTAACTACAGAGACAGCAAGACTAGCCCTGAAATCTTCTACTGAAGAATTCCGTGGTGCAGATGGTCTTCTGCAGCCAGAGACGGTTTCAGAACTCTCAGGATAACAAGAGGAGTCAGCTTGCAGAGCTCTATGGAGGTACAGAAGGTAAATGCACTCCCACCTTACTGCAGTGTGGTGAGGTACAATGGAAGAATTGTCTTGGCCTTTCTGAAGCATATGAACCCTTCTTTTGCCAGAGAAGAGTGAGTTTATTTAAGGATTACCTTAAACCTTTCTTCTAAACCTATTCAACATCCAAACCCAGGTAACAAACACTTGAGTTATACAAAACCATGCAGCAATGCTAAAGCAGAGGGCAAAGTAATTTAGCATACCAGATACTTCAACAAAATATAATTCTCTCCAAATAATTGCACTGCAGGAAAAAAACAAACCCTGAGGCTTCAATTCAGAAAGGACACCACAAGCCAAAGAGAGCTTTAACAACTGCCTAGGTTTAGGCATGTCTTTTAATCCCACCAACTTCACTGAGATTGAAATGTTAAATTAATTTATGCCTGTTGAACTTTTAAAGTGCTTTTCTGGACCTGGGCCAAAGGAAATGGGTGCTGCTTGCAGCTTGCCCTGAAGAACCAGAGTATTTAATTCTGAACACTAATGATTAAAACAGTCAGAGCAGTTCCTAAAGACATTGCTGCAGTGAGAAAATGCCTTTCCATCACCATTCACTTTTTAAAGAGGGCTCAGACAGATAAAGTTTTCCTCCACACACACTACTGCTGCAGGCAGACTTTTGTCAGATGATTTGGACAAGCCTGAGTGGTTTAGGTCACTTAGAGAACCTCTGTTAAAGGTATTAGCAAAAGAAGGTTTAATGTAAATGTGCAAAAGGGCGATGAGGTCCAATGGCAGGGTTCACTGTGGTAACTGCTACATGGATGATGCACACAGAGGCAAATCTGTCTAGAATCAATGTAGAACGATTTACACAGGCACCATGGATGCCAAAGGCTAAGGGAGGCCCTGCTGCTGAGTCATAGGGTTCAGACTTGGGCAGGGGTTTACGCCTGGAGGATTTAGCAGCACCTAATTGCTGACTAATTTAACATTTGTGAAATGATTCAATTCCTGTAAGCACAGCAGGAATTTAATTCTAGATCTAAGATGGCAATATCCATACTATACTGCCCATAGGGGATTTAAATCAATTCACACACACAGAAGTACATGCATACACAAATATGTCCAAGGGTACCTATTAAAGATTTCCCTCGAGTTCCGTGAATTCATCAAATGCTTTTGCACCTCTCAAGAGGCAAGGGTTGAGCTTCGAGGAGCAGGGGTATCAGCCTAGGCCCAGATCTGTGTATCTTGAGCTGAAGCTCATGATTAAGATTTCCCCTTCTTTTCTGTTAAGGAAATTGTTTTATTACATGTTTTGTTTCAATAAAGTTTAGGGCTTTTTAAGGCTGGAAAGAGTAGAAGAATATAGCAACTACATATGCACAGATACAAAATTTTGTGGACAACGGTTTATTACACAGTAAGAAAAAAGAATAAGCTTTTATAGAAATTAGGAAACTGACAAAGTATTAGCTAAATATCACACTCCTAGACCACGTCTCAAGCTATAATTTGATTTACAAGTCAACTGCACAGAACAGTTAATGCAGGTACATCCACTCATTAATAGGTACGGCACTATTTAACACCCTGCAGGAGGAAAACAGAAATTCAAGCTCATGTATAGATTACTTCAAGCATGGCTGTCATCCTGGAAATAGCTATATCCATGTATATATATCCACCTTTCAGCACAGAGCAACCTGAAGATCACCAGAGGCATTAACATTCCCATCTCAAAAGTTTTATGGCCATCCCTCAGTGCCCATCCAGCATGCTGCCAGGCCACCAGATCACAGCAGTCTCCACTGGCTTGTCTGCCTCAGTAACATTCACTTAGTTTATTTTTATGACGGGGATCTTAATTAAAGCAATACTACTTATCAATATCACCAGTGCAGGAGAGGCTACTACCCTGTCTGAAAACTCCCTTTGATTTTTGTTTCCTCACACCCCAATATTTTTGCATTTTCAAAGCATCAAAACTTTCAAAGACCTAATAAAAGATCACTTTTCTTGTGATTCCTCTTTCACTCCTCTTGCCGATTCACTTTCAGCCCTCAGCATGTCTCTGGGACTGACCATACAATACCTTGCTTGCTATGAGCAGGCACTTGCCCTCATCTTTCCAGTTAGTGTTCTTCCAGGACATGAAAAACCAGATATCAGATCAGCAAAAATCTTAAGTGTGTTACGTAAAAGAAAAAAAAAAATCATAAGAAGAGCAATCCACCACAGTATGATTCTGTGACTTTGTTCCCTCTGATAATCTGTAGTTCTCTTAAAAACGAAAGTGATGTCAGTTTGATGGCTCTTTAGGTTTTGGGTTCCTTGCATAGATCTTAATCCATCTCAGATGCTGCCAGACACTGGACATCTGACCATCAGAGAGGAGAATGCAATCAGAGCTGCTTATTGGCTACATCCAAGGTACTGGAACATCAGTGACCGATCCTAACACACGATGGCCGAAGAATGGAATAGGAAACTCTGAGCAGTTCAGATTTTTCCCTGTGTCAAACAAAAAATAGTAAATTAAAAAAAAAGAAGTATCAGTCCAGTTTTGTCTCTTAGGATATGAAAAACTTTTCATCACAACCTCATTCCCAGCACCTGCTCTAGACTCTCCAGGGCATTGTCCTGAAGTCTCCAAACTCCAGAAGATGGAGAGGCAGTGTGGAGACCCCTCTGTTCAAGGATGCCACTCTGGTCTATTCCAAACACATCCCAGCTACTGCTGTTCAGAGAAGCTGAGGCTGTCAGAGAGGAAGAATTCCAGTTCAACAGTATCATCAGTGGTCTCTACTGGTACATTACTCTCTCCCACAGTGAGTGAATAATGCTGTACTTCATGTCTTGAAGCCAATATCCTGCAAGTCCCATTGCAGGAACATGTCTCTGGTTGTGTGATGCTGGCTGAGCAAGCACAGTTTGGATGGTAAACACTTGGACAGGAATTGGGTTGGCAATGACTAGAGATACAGTATTCAGCTGCCTCTGGACTTGACTCTACTGGATTATGGAAAGGATAACCAGGCATACAACAGGTTTGAGCACAGTTCTTAGTTTTGAATCCATGGTGAAGGCCTAATTTAGCAATAAGGGGCTTCCCAACATTAACTTCCTTTCTTTCATCCATTGTATCTTCTATTCCCGAATACTCATAGTGCAAGCAAACAGTGAAGATCAAGTGTTCCTGTAAAAGAGGAAAGAGGGGGAGAGAAAAAGTTATACTTCCTCTCCAAATAAACACTACCGGAAACCCTTAGAGAGGCTCCAGTCTCTTGGAGAAGCAGAGTAACCATTTTAGGAGCTAGAGACACACAATAGGCAAACCTTGTTTCCTGAGGTCCTCTTTTGTTCACTACTTGTTTACTGAACAGTCTGTATTTCCAGAAACACTTGTGTTACCTCAACTGCCAAAAGCACTGAAGAAGAGATGGCAGGCTGTGTCTGGCACAGATGTTTATGACACAAAGATACAGAGACACTTAGCAGTGCTCCAGTCTGTTAAAGTGAGAACCTTCCATAAACTGTGTGCCCAGGAGCACAGGCTGATGATACACAACACTTTCATCACCTACTAATGACTTTGTAAGAGGCAGCTCTGCTTCAGGTCATGTTCTTCCTAAAAGGCATAGTAACACCCGCAGAGCATGCAAGAGGTGATCTGCACAAAAATACCCATCTTGGCCAAGTTCAGCATGGGCCAGACAAATACAAAGGGCCTTGCATGCCAGTTTCAGGATTGCATATGCATCAATTCCCTGGCTTTTACTTTTCAGCTGTGAAATTAAAGTCACTGAACTGTTATTGTCCATTCTTTCCCTCCAAAGAACTTAGTACACTAAAAATACACAGCTGACTCAACAGAACTGCAAAGCAACATAATTAGTGTCAATTATCTGGGCAAACTTGTAATGACTAGGTGATACTAACCCTTAGTTTTTGCAGTGAACTCAGCCTGGTGTAGAGGCAGTATTTGGGAAGGTCCTTTGATACTAAATAGCTTCCAGTTTCCTCAGGAGTTCCTTTATTTGCCTCTTTAGGATCTACATCCAAGTCCTGTTGCAAGAAAAAAAAGAGAACTTAATTGACGGTATAGAATTTGTAGCTCATAAAATAGTATTTCTTTCATTTCAAGAAGTTGCAGCACTTTAGACCCATTTTATTATACAAGATGCAGCTTGATAGGGGTGGACCAGAAAATTTTCAACTTCAGTGGAGCAAGATCACAAGACAGCAGCAGGAAGCACTTACGAGTGGGAAGTCTGTAATGTGGGCTCTGCAAGCTGCGATTTCAGGGGGCTTCTTCACTATCTGTGTATAGATTATCATGACGTTGGAGAACTCGGCTGCAAACCCCAACTGAATCTCAACACCACACTGGAATTCAAGGGACATACTTTCTGGAAGCTCTGCCAATAAATAACACATTGTTACAGTCTAAATATAAACTTAGCATATGCATTTTTCTTTTTCAACCATTTAACAAACAAGAATTAAGCGCTTGGTATCACAAATAAACATCTGCATCTCTGAAAGAGTCTTCCTATATGACGAGTGGTCTTAGACATGCCATCCCTGACCCTCTGCCCCAACTGTCAAAGAAATTTGATGTACTCCAACAAGTTTAGGTGAAAAAGGTAAAAAGGTCTTAAACCCCACTGCCCTTCTTAAAAGAAGCCTAGGAAGCCTGGAACTCATCTCAGTCTTATTTTATTTTTCTTAGTTGTCTACATTGAAAACTTCTTTTCATCATGCACATTTACCATACAGTTCACATCACTGTTTTAGGTGATGACTTTAGAATGAGATCAATGCCATCTTACAAATGTCACTGCTAGACATTTGGGAGTCTGTCCCAGTAGTACTGGGAGACTGTCCCAGAAGGTAGACAATCCGTAAGTCTCTCCTCCAGTGTCTGAGTGGTCTTAAATATACTGAATATACATGAATTCTACACGTCACCTTGTTCATTACTATCTCATGTAGGGGTAAACCCCAACACAGAAACTTCCAACTGAACACAGTAAATGAAAATGCAGCTATAACCTTGTATTTCTTCCATTTCCATTCAATAGTACATGCTCTCCCTTTTCCCATCATGGCAGTAGGACCATCTAAAAGCAAACTGTACTGTACCATGAGCTTTGGCCCACTGCAGGTTCCGTGCCAGGGACTCTGCAGAAGATGTGCTTTGTTGAACGGGATCAGTTAATGCCCTTTTCTCTGACAAGCTGCTGCGGATCTCCAGGGCTTGCTTGCCTTTGGTAAGGGGACACTTGCCCATATCTAAAAACAAGATGCAGAGAGGTTCTTTCAAAATCAATGCTGCTGCAATTCCAACTGATTTAAGTACCTCCCTGCAATGTTGTGTGGTTGCTGTGGTTATGCCAGAGCCAGCACATCCATCAAAAGCTGCAGTTGTACAAGTATTCCTTGCTCAGCTCTTCCTTCCCTGAAGGCCAAAGGAGCTCTGCAGAGCCCCGAGGGGTCGCACGCGGCCTGGCCAACATCCTCCCATTCCTCAGAGCCAGTCCAAGCAGCATCACAGCTCTGGGTAAGGTCCTAATTAGAGTGACTAATCTCAAGAATGTGAGTAATTCCATTGAAGATTATTCTAAAGAACTGGGGGCAATGGGAGTATTTTAAGTTTCGATACAAGGACCCAATATTGATTATTTAACAGCATCACTAATGACCCACATGTCAGGACAGAGTACGAAGCTTGGCAAGTTTGCAGATGACTAAAAACTGAGACAAGTGGCTGATACCCCACAAGACTGTACTGCTCTTTAGAGGGTCCTGGACAGGCTGTGGAATTGGGCAGAGAGGAATGTCATGCAGTTCAGTAACAGGGAACACCAAGTTCTGCTCCCAGGCAGGAATAATCCCTTGCACAGGTCCACAAAGGGCCTGAATCACTGAGACGCAGCTCTGCAGGGAAGGACCTCGGGGACCTGGTGGCCACCAAGCTGACCATGAGCCAGCACTGCACTCTTGTGGCAAAGGCACAGCAGGAACCACGGTGCCAGCACGCTGCAGCCTTCTCCACGGGGGCTGTTTCCATGGAACGCTTAATGGGAACATTTCTCTGGCACTGTCTGCACAGCACTCGTGTACTCCCCGACACCCAGCACCTGGGAATACTCACAGCAGTGCTTGTCACGCTGCCTGACAAGTCAATCTTTCCCTGCACTCTTGAACAGAAGACAAAGCTCTGCAACCTGCAGCTGCCCCAGGCTGCTGAACCCAGAGCAGAGCTGGGCTGAGGCACCTACACACAGCAGTATGACACTGCTCTACTGTACTTGGAGCAGATGTTTGCACAGAAGCAGTACGCTTTCCCTCCACACTTTTCCCTTTAGTGCTTCTCCCATCAACTCAAAAATACCATCACTGAACCAGGCAAATTAAGACAGTGCATTGCCCTTTTTACTGCACTTAGAGAACAAATCATTATCATTGCTATAGCATTCTTAGGCAAGTAGGATTCTGTTGTTTAAATGAAAATGCAAATGACTGGACTACCACAAGACAGCTGGCACCACAGGACAGAAGAGCAGTTTTGTAGATGGACAATTCAAAGCTCCATGCAGAAAGACACTCAGAACAAATAAGGCTCACTGAAGAGGAAAGTATAAAATTGAACACTATTAAAGAAGCTCAGCATCAGGAATGTTGTTAATATGCTGCCCAGTAGCACCTGCTATTTGAACAAAATGCAACAAGAAAGAGCTTTAAGCAGTGTAACATAGACCATGAGAGGAAGGACATGGAAGCAAAGTTGGTTTTAGTAATGCAGGCTGAGGAGACTGTTCGTGCAGTTCACCTTCTGCAACCTCATCAAGCAGAACTGTGATCTTCTTGTCTTCTAACAAACGGTCCTTCAGGAACTTCATGAAGATTCCGTTGGCCAACCCCAACTGCTGAATTTCAAAAGCTTCTGCTCCTTGGCACCTGTGAGATCATCAGCATTGGACAAAGAAAAAGCACTGAAAAACCTGCATGATTAACAGTAAATTTATGTTGGGAATGGGAGAAAGAAACCCTACAACTTGAAAACCAGGTTGTGTTCAAGGCCAACCTGCTCTTCGTGTTCCCTTGCAAGCAGCTGATGGAACTTTCTCTTACAATGCCATCACAGACCAGACCTGTTCATCAAACTGCTCATATGAGGAGCTTACATTTATTACAGACAACTTTAGTAAAGCTCCTGACTACTTCTATTCAGCAGTTTTTGTGCTTGAAAAGTGACCAAGGTTACTGACCCACAGCACAGTTCTGGAAAAGATCAGCTATACAATCCCAGTCATTTCTGTGGCACAGAAGAAGAAAAACTTCCTTACGTTGCATATCCAAAAACAATGTTGGCTGTAACCTTCAGAGCATCCAAGATAAGAATTGTGTCATCATATTCATTTCTGTAATAAATGGAAACACAAGAAAGTAAAATAATAATTTGAGAACTAATAATGGCAACAATTCAAAATACAAAAAAAGCAGAGTTCAGAACCAGTAACTTGTTTCACTCCTACAAGTCTGAAATTATTCCTGACTGCTAAAAGACAAAAGTCAGCACCATCAACACTCTGCCTGAGAGCAGTGTGAAGACAGAGGCACCATGCATTACCCAGAGAAGGGCATGCTACAGTAACCAGTAGAGTTTGGCTGCAATCTCTTCAAAACACAATTCTGATATCCATCCATTTTAGGTTATTTCAAAAATGGCATGATTTTTAAAATTGCTCCCCCCACCCCAAACATGGCATTGTTAGTACGAGGCTTACATCAATGGATTTTCTATTTGGACAGCAGATTGTGAAGCTGAATTGGGTCATGGGAATTTCATTAGCAGAGAAGTTTAGAGGCTCCACAGATACTAAAGCACCAGCAATTTTCTGTTATGAAACATTCCTCAGAGACCAATTGCCAGAAGTGCTGACTGAAGAGCTGATTTCAAGTGCAAGTTTAATTGAACATAGTAGTTTCTCAACATGGAAAGAACACAGTACTTTGTGTAGAAAAATCCCATAAATCAGTTGGTTTTTAACCTCTAAATAAAGATACAACATCCTCAGTACAGAAGCAAAATCCATGGCTCTGAAGAGTTCTAAAATAAGCACTTCATTTGAGCCCTTCTGCTAAGTTAACGTTCCTTTGATCACAGGGATTCTCCTTCCTCCCTGTAATGAGGAAGATGGATAATGATGCCAGGGGAAAGGATCCTGTTTCTTCTTTAAGATGCCCAACTACACTTTTATCTCATTGGTCTGTTTATAACTTCTAAAAAACAACAAAAAAGAAATAAATATCATTGAAATCAGGAGGCAGGTAGGTACCCATGGGGACAAAGTCTAACCACCAGGTTCACCTCTCTATCCAAGGCTACAGGCAGAAGTCTGTGGATGAATCCTACTGATGCTAAAAGCACTCAGGTGCAGGCTGTGAATTCTCAGAACCATGAACCTTGCAGTACAGTGAATTCTCAGCCTGAAGACTTCTCGTCAGCAGGAGACCCAGCTTTCCGTTAAGATCCCGAAGAGCTGAGGTCCGCTCTCACCACCCAGGAATAGAGGGGATACCTTTTGCGACACATATCCAGCAGGAACACGTTGAGTCCCGTCTGCTTCTCCTGCATCCGCCGCAGGATATTCTGCACACACAGGCAGTTTGCTGAGCGGTAGGGATTCGGGGCATCAATAGGAACCATGAAACTGTTCCCATAGTTTTCATAGCCATGGCCAGCATAGTATAACAAACCTGAGGGCAAAACACATGTGACAGTGAGCAGTGCATCAGCGACTTCTGTCCGTTTTAGCGGGTCAAAACCGTCATGCACAGCTCTGACTGTGGGCCAGGGAGTTCACTGAAGCCACTCCAAGCCACATTAACATCAACTCCACAATACACAAACACAGTAAATTAAAAGAAGCACAAAAATCGCACATGCAATAGAATCAGTTAGATATTTGCTCAAATGTACCAAGTTAAATACTCTTAAAATGCTCTAAGTAGTTATGACCTCTAACAGGAACAGCTTGTTATGTATGTGTGTAACTCACAGATAGGAACAAGGAAATGTGCCAGCTGTAAAACATCTTCTCCACATGTGCAATTACAAAGCTCTGAGCAGCAGTAAGTCTGCAGTTTATAGACAGAAAAAAAAAATGCTGAAGAGTTTGGTAGGACTCCAGAGCACATCTTCATTACCAAACTACCAATGGCTCATGTTCAGTTGATTGCAGCTATATCTCCTAGTTACAGACTCATGACTCTTCTGGGTCTACTAAACAAACAAACTCTTTGCATGCTTACCTAGCCAGAAATGATTATCCTGCTATCATGTCCCTCATGTGTCACTACACAACAGTCTACAACATTTTAAGATTTAAAATCTTCAATAAAACATGCAGTATTTTTGTAGAAAAAGCCCAACCTGATCATGGAATAAAATTTTTTCTCAACCTTGAGAAGGGGAACTGCAAGCTAGGGCTTAGATTTTCCTTATATGAATAAAAATGTCCAATATTAAAGTCATATAAATTTGCATGAAAATTAGATGATATTAGAACCAATAATCTCTACTGCCATAAAATGCAGTTACCAGAGGCTTGTGTGATTTAACTGAATTTTCCTGTTGCCTGTTCCCAGTACTGGTTTTCCTTAATGATGCAAATTCCATCTTTTAAAAAGAATTTTTATTTATCTAGTCAAAGCAGTCTATGGGTCAGATCAACAATTAGTATATAGTGCTCAGCTGAATTAAAGTCAACAGAAATCTGACAATTTTTGCTGGCTGGAGATACAATATTCTTATATTGTTATTCTTACTAAAATTTGCTGAGAAATTTAAGTCACTACAATACTGACACATTCAGAGAAAACCCAAAATAAGCTTCACCCTAATATACTAAGATGATTTACTGTTAATTTAGCTCATTGGAGGTGGGCATGCTAGATGTTTTCACCTTTTCATTACACACAGCTACAAGAAATGAAAATATGAGGGCTACCTGAGCCTGGCAAGCTTCAAGAGGGCTAAATAGGGTATGAAGTGCAACCGCATGACCTTGTGTCAGGCCCTAAGTTAAAAGGAAAGTCTTAATGTGATTTCCAGAGTTTGGATCTGGAGCTAAATCTGGGTTACATTTGAGATTCTATGTGTTATATTTGAGATTCTGTGTATCTGAGCGTATATTCTGTAAGTAACGGGACTGACTGACTACATTCCTTTTCTATCCTCGGCAGATGACTGTGCTGTGTGCCAAGTACCTGCAGAAGTTAATACGTTGAGCTCAACATCAGAAATAAATCTGCACATATCTGGGGTAAGTGGAGTAAACATGTTTGGAGGGCCTCAACAGAGACTCACACACAACGATTTTAAGTAGGCTCAAGTTCCTCAGAGACGTCAGCATTTAAGTGATATCTGCCTCCCTTCCTCTCTCAGTCCCTCTCATTTAAAAAGAAAGCAGCCTAAATATTTTTAGCCTTTCAAACCTATGGGTCTGTGCTTTTACCCTGTGTGGAATACAATGTTAATTGCAGTCTACATTTAGAACAGCACAGACTAAGACATCAGAGGAGACAATCATCATCACTTTGTTTACTACTCCTGCCCTTAAGGACCAACATCTGAAATGCCACCTTCCTGGCAGTAAGCCAGAATTACACAACCTAGTAGGCATCAGGTTCATATGTAGCAGGGACTAAACAGCAGTAGTCACTATGCCTCTTCTATTTGAAGCTATGCCCACTAGAAAGGCAATAAATCATTACCTATTTGTGCATTGACAGCATCTTTTATGGGCTTTAAGCCATTAATAGCCATTATGCAGAAAGAACAAAGAGATGATTTAAACTGAAGTAGTTATTGCAAAACACCACTGAAAAACTGTTCTGCTTACCTTTTATATCAACTGGCTGAAAAAGTACAACTGCAAAAATATCCACAGTTATAGAGAAAAACTGAGAAGGTGCAAAAACCTTAAAGCTCACCCAAATAGATAAGCCCATCTATTTCCCAGGGAATAAAAAGAGCAAACTGCTCTCAAAAGCCTCATGTTCCTGCCAGACTGAGGCTTCATGTCAGGCAGGTTTTGGCTCAGATATAAATGCCCAAATGTCAGAGCAGCCAGACGGAGCATCAGGTAACACACCCGTAAAAAAAAGTCATGCTAAGAAATAAGCTGACCTTGTGCTCCAAAAAAGGATCAAATAATGTTTTCTCAAATGGACTTTTACTACAGGAATTCTGCAATCTATTAAATAGGGGACCTGGCAAAACTTTTTGCTCTCTTTCCTAAATAATTCCTGGAGGTTTTTATACAATCTTAGCATTTAGAAAAATGAAAAAATAGTAGCAGTCAGTGGAAAATGTAAGAACTTTTCTTACACTCCAAACCAGGTCACTCTTGGCCTTTTCCATGCAATACAAGAAGGCTTTTGGTCCATGCATCAATTCCCTCATGCTCTCCCCCACTTCTGTCTTGTGCTTTGTCCCCCAAAATCAAATCTAGGCAAACAAAGTACTATCAGTACTATCAAAGAAAACAAAAGCCTGCACTGCAGTTTTAGGTGTGGTTAAAGAAAGAAGTTCAAACATTTGATCTGTTCTAAAAGTAATGGAACAATAACATTTTAACCAAAGTCAGAGAATATGCTGGTGTGTGCCTTTAACTTATTCTTCCCATTCTACATGCATCATATTTATCCTGAAGTTTGTTTAGGAGAGGCAAATACCAGATGTTTGCTACTTGATACATACAAAACTGACCTACTTCAGAAGGGATTTTACATGTTCTTACCATAAACTCCTTCATCTAGGAGAAGTAAAAATTCATCCACTGCATTTCGCATCTCAGACTCAGTAAGATCCAGCAAAGAAACAACTTTGAAATCCAGCTGCCTTAGCAAACTGGTCAATTCATAGACATCTACCATTGGAGCCTTGAGCTGGGGATGATTCCAGTAGCTCATGTTTCCTATTAACAGAGCCACCTTGTCTGTGGCTGCCAAGACACACACAGAAAAAGACATGTCACATTTATATATTCCATGGATTCAACACCTTTAAATGTAAGGTTTTCCAAAGTGAAAAGAGTATCCAATCTCACTTCAGGCACAATATTTTATGGGATTTTACAAGTCATACCACCTCAACAATACAGCTCAACCCTCTTTTCAGCCTGAAGAAAAAAACTTATCTGCATGAGAGGGGAGCACTTACACTCCCCCTAACACTGATGAACCCGAAAGAGCCATAAATTTTTGACAGAGGCCAGCAGCCTTTCCACCTGGTTCAGTATCAACAGGACAACATGCCTGAACACTCAAGTCTACAGTGCAAATTTAAGAATGTGATTAAAAAACCTAGCAACTATTCTTCATAGCACATGTGCTATCCATCTCTTTATGAGCTTCAGCTCAGCATCAAAGCATCCACATGATGGAACAGGGAGAGCTGAGTTTGCAAGGACAGCATTTCCTCAGCAGACAGGATAGCAATCATTTCTATCGCATTATCCCAATACCACTGCCTCCCAGTGTTCAAAGGAATGGAGTGGCTGGCTAAGGCCTGGCCACAGGAATCTGAAGCAGTAAACTGGAACAGACCAGAAGCTGCAGATGCTTCACAAGGTCACTAAAAATATTGGTGCCCTCAGCACAGTTTACTCCTGAAAGGGCAAGCAAGCATTGTAAACAGACTACACAAATACTGACAGCTTTCCCTCCCTGTAGCTCTCTATTTGCTCCATAGGTCTTGCACTGCCAGTGTCAGTAGAAGCAATACTCAGAAGCAGCAAAATCTGCTTCCCAGATGTCAAATACAGCCATTTCAGTACAAACCTACTTACCCACAGGTCTGTGACTTGACTCTTCTTGTAAGTATGCTTGAAATACAAGAAAAGAGCAGCATGTCAGTGACTACAGAAAATGAACCGCATATTCCCCACAGCCATAGTCTAGTGGCACTGCTTTGTCTAACACTTTACTAGTTTAATGCAAGAAAAAGCCCTGCTTTTTTTTTTTTTGGTGGGGTTTGTGGGTGTTTTGTTGACATTGCTGTTGTTCTTTAGCTGATTTCCTTCACTCTCTTCCAGCACAAAGCCTGACAGGATGTGAATAGCTAGATCTAGAGATTAAGAAAGAATAGATGCTGAAGCTCACAAACTGCACATTGGCATTTTCAGTGACATCTGAACAGTTCATCCTCTCCAAACAAAATGCAGACATGCAAGGTGGGGGATGCTTAGAAGGGATTACCATCTGGATGTGAAAATTATTTTATTTTGTACTTTACAGAGGGGTGGCAGAGTCAATGCTGTGCCAAGAAGAACAGTAAACAGTGTGCCAAAGTGGTACACCTGGATAACATCACACAGTATGACAGAAGCCCTTCAGTGATTGAAACTGAGGCTGGGCAAACATAAACATATTTGATGTCTAATCCAGGGCACTATCTTTGGGAGTTGAGATTTTGGGAAAACTGTATCAGAGATAATCCCTTCTGGAGCAACACTATGGATCTACACTTCTATAATAAACACCTAACAGGCTACAAATCACATTGGCTGACTCCAACATGGCTGTAAGAAATATGCCATTCAACATATCATGAGTGACAGCCAGATACCTCACATCTTTTTCACCTTAATTATCTGAGAAAGCAGCAATGTGCTAAAACTGAGAGTCCCAAGAAACCACAAACAAGAAAGGTAATTCCCTTTTTATCTGTGTAAGTACATGTGCAGCCTTGGGTGACTTTACAAACAGCACCCCTATGATTCTCTATATGCTTCAAGCTAAATCTCTTGGAACTAGAAAGTGGTGCTACTCTTAAGGTGATACCAGCTCCTATTCAATTCTCAGTTACAGATACAGCCAAATACTGTAAAGTTTATATTGCAACCCAGAGAGGCTTGCAAAATAAAATGAAGATGACTTGTAAAATAAAATGAAGATGCAAAATTAAAGTTTTTCAAAACTTACCACTTACCTGATTCCTGAAGATCACTTAAATCTTCTGTGAAGAAAAACACGAATAAAAGAATAGTTTAAACAAGAAGCAGAAACCCCATTTTATTAATAAAAATGTAAGTGCCATGCCATAATTAAACATAGCTGAACACAGAAAGCAAACTACTTTTCTAAAATAGTTTTGGCTTTGCATTTCTGCAAATCAAACCTTTTGTGTTTATTCCACACAGAAGAGAAAATCCTATAGCAACACATTAGGCTGTGCTAGACACAGTATTGCAGTACAGTAGGTGTAAAAACAAAGGGGGGACAGTTACTACACCTCAATCCCACAGGCATGCAAGTAGGTTGAAGGAACAAGGAACAAGGTATCAGAACCATCCAAGTGAAGAACAGATGTTTGAAGGGCTGCTGAAAAAGCAACATCCTGAGCAAGAAATCTGATTTTGGGAAGCTGTCTGTATTCAGAAAGACTTCAGACACAGTTTTCAAACATTCTAAGCTACCAGGGGCTCCTGGTGTAAATAAGAGTTTCATCTCTTTATTCTGAGAACACTGGAAAGCAGGGAAAAGAAAACTAACATCTCTGAAGCACCAGTGGTCTCCCGGAGCAGCCACATGCTGTTGTACACAATCCCCTGTGCTGTGAATATTGCAGACTGAGATACTCAGCAGTCAAGGTACCAACATCACATGTCACAATACACTTCTTCCTCCCCATTGCAAAAATGCAAAGAAGAATGGAAATCATCCTAAGGAAGTTGCTAGAAACACTTCTGCAGACATGGAGCTGACAATGGAATTAGCTCTAGCCAGCTCTCTAAGATCACCCAGGTTCCTGAACATCTCCAGATTTTCTTGCTAGGATGTTGCCTCCTGAGCCCCACCAAAGAAATCTCCAGATCTTTACATTTATTTGAATACCACAAAAGAAGAAAGTAGCCTGGTTTTTCTCCTGTGTGCTCTAGATCATGGTGTCCAGCAAAGAAGAGAGAAGCACATGCAGAAGGATTGTTGCATCATCCATCAGTTTTAAACCCAATCTCTCAACCCACACATGCTTTTCAGCAACACACTCAACAACCTGTCATCCCCATCACTGATTTTGAAAACTGCTTCACAACTAGAGGTTTACTTTACCTTCTGTGCACTCCACTGCCACAGCTTTCCTTCCTTGTGTTTTAAGGAGGGGAAAAAATTGGAAGACAAGAGCTCTCAGTTATGAGAGTTAGCACACAAAGTGGAAGACAAAGGGCACTGTCAAGCTGCTCTGCAATCTGGCTCACTTTACAGCAGTGTAAATCTGCATTGACCATAACACTGTACAGTAATTATTGCTGAAACTCAGGAGTACTAAACTAGGGCGTTTCTGCGGTAAGGAAATTACACAATAGTATTGCCAGATAGATCTGGAAGCTACACAAATAGAACTGCTCCTCTTCAGTTCACTGCAAATACACATGCACTGAAACGTGTTCTATTCATTCATTCTACTTGAAATGAACAACCTCATCTGTCCCAATTGCTGAAGGACGCCATGCAACAGCGTTCATGTCCCCAGCAAGGGTTAAAGTGGTTTTTAGTTGTCAAAAAGCATAAATCAGCTTGCATCTGCTAACAAGCCACATACATGCTGGCAATGCAAAAAAGGGATAGCACTTCTGTGCTGGTTACCACAAAAACCCAAAGCCATAAAATTCCATTTGCTGGAAGCGGGCACAGGTGTTTTAACAAATGGATAAACTTAAAATATAGAAGGCATGCGCTTGGCTTAATATTGAAAGCTTCAAAAATAAATTCTAATGATGTGGAAGAAATGGACAAAAGAGCTGACCTGTATGAAATAGAAAAACTCCTTACCTATAATGACTTCTACCTTCTTGCTGTCTTCGTCCTCCTGGTCATTGAATACATGACACCAATATGTTCCTTGATGTTCCACATCCACATAAGTCACCTATGCAAGCATCATCACAATCATCCCAACAGACCTCCAAAAAATACTTGCCTCAGGTATTTAATCCTTGCATCTAAGCCCACAGGCAAGAAAGAGTAAAAAAATTAAAAGCAGCACTTCAAGTGAGCACTTCGTCAGAAGTTATCAAGGTTCTGGAAAAATTATTTTCTTTAAGGGAACTTTGTGTAGTAAGCTCAAGGTGGTTACACATTAGCTCCCAAGGCCGGCCCACTGCAGTAACTTACTGTGTAGACATTTTTGCTCCCATTTGCCAAAGGAAATCCATTTCTGAACCATTGATAATGAGGAATTGGGTTTCCAACAGCTCCACATTCTAGTACCAAAGCATCCCCCGCTGTCAGGTTTTGTGGCTGAGGCTGAATACAAATGCACAACTTCTTTTCAGGCAAACCCATTAAGCTCCCTTAAAAAAATGAAAAGGAAGTAAAAAGAAAAGGAAGTGTGAGACAACCTAAGCACAGCAACAGGGACCCACGTGCCTCGAGGAAGCAGGAAGGCACTTTCAGAAGGGGTTTTTGCCACTCACCATGAGCCATATCCTGAAACTCACAAACTTCAAGGCGTGCCCATCGACTGAACATGAAAGAAGATTCACTGTTCACTCGGCAGATGTAAAAGCCAGAATCCTTTACACTCACTGGACTCAAAACCAGTTCTGGAGAATTACCGTGGGGAACCTGCATCACAGGTGAACCAAAAATACTTAAATTTAGATTGGTTTAATCTAAACCAGGATCAAGCATTATAATATTTGTTTCCAAGTCCATAACACCATCCTCAACTCCTTCGCTTACTTGAAACTTACTGGTAGGCTGAGAGACAACTGAACTCACAGCTTCCTTTCTGCCCCATTCCACATACACAGCCCCCAGGAATGACGTGGTGCGAATATAAGGAATCACCATTTTGTTTTAGCACATTCATAGGATCATTATCCAGCATTTCTTAAACTTTTGGTTTTATGAGTATACACAACAATCTTCTCTCATTGTAAATAAGAGTCTTTAAAAAAGGTGATCCAAAATAATTATGTGTTATTTTCACTATTTAAAAACCCTACATTCTCTATGAATTCTTACCTCTTTTTCCTGCTTGAACCACTGGTAGTGCACAAATGGGTGTCCTGTTGCCCAGCAGCACAACTTGACAACCTGACCAGAGAGCACTGCTTGTGAGTCTGGCTGTACAATGATCTTTATACCTTTAAGACATAATTTACACGTAGTAAAGTTATGAAGAATGTAAGTCCAGAATTTACATTTGCATTTAAATTGCCCTTGGAGCAAAGAACATTTCTGTCATTAAATATACTTGAAAATAATTTGTTTGTACTGTGTATATGCACAGTTCCAATTAGTTATATTACTTCAAGACATACAAAATTGTCTTCCTCTACACAAAATCCATGCTCAAATCGATCAGTACATGATGGAGCTCATAAAATATTTAAAGTAGATCATTCAGATATTTTAATTTTAAAGGAAATAATATGTCTTATGGTATCATGGATCCCTTTTTAGAAAGATATTCCCAGCTTTAAGCATTTGCTCACTCCCAACAATTTCTTTGAGCTGTTCAGATTAAGATTAGGCCCAGCCTGAGGGAGTCAAAGCAGTCAGAGTTTAAGTCCAACAGAGTGCACTTTCCTGCTACTCCTTATGGACTCTTATGAGCTGAATCCTCGGTTTCAGCTGTATGCCTCTGACTCCTGCAGAACATAGGGCAGGGGTTTTCTGCAAGGTAAAATTTTCCACTTCAAATCTTAACTGCCAGGAGAGCAGTTCTGACACCACTCTGATATGATGCAGTTATTTTCTTAACCTAGACCATTCCAGATCTTGTTACAGCATGATCCCAAAACCAGATCCACTGGTATAGCCAAGGTCATCAGAAGAAGGGGGGGAAGTCAACTGCAGAACAGAAAGTTTAAAAATCATTATTTGAAGTATTCTTTGCTCTAGATGGTACAACTAGACCAGAACCCATGTAGGCAACAGCCTGAAACAGAGAGTACATGGCATTTGGAAATCACATAACCTTGCCTGGCAGGGCAGTGGGCTCTATCAGCTGCCTCCATACACAGGATTACTCTGAAAGAGTGGAACACACTGGCAGCTACTCCAGAATAGCTGCAGCACTTCAAAATTCCCTGCCTTCCTCACTCCAAAATCACTTCCTTCTACACCTAGCACTGGAGATCACTATCTCAGTTCCTCATTTAACACTTCCTCTGCTGCTTTCCACAGTTAAACTGAGTGTGTGAAGTAGTTTTTGAGCATCACAATCCTCTAACAACCAATACAAACAGCAATTATACTATTTCAATTTAAAGGACAGAAAAATTAAGAAACTTGCTCTTTCCAAAACTTCCACTTTAAAAAAGAAAAAAATTCTCCTGATAAGTATTTTGCACTCCTCAGAAGCATTCTAAATAAGTTCTAAGAAATCTGATCCGTAATTTCTTCACAGTTTCATTTCTTTTCCTGCAGTTTATTCAGCACTACACAGTCACTTCCTGTACGTATCGTGGAATTTAATGGTTCAAAATGAAAAGCTTTCCAGCTCAGCTTTGTGATTGATTACAAAGACACATAAATACTTCTTCGATTTTCCTTGGAAAATGCAGAGCATAAGAGTTACCTTTGAAGATGGCAAAGTGACATCTATGGTTACCAGACTTTGAAACACACCATGCAAATTCAGTATTCATAATGTTACCTATAATCCAGTTGTCACATCCTTAACTGACACACTGGTAAACACTTTCTCTTGATAGAAGAGCGAAAAGCACTGCTACAATACCCTTGAAAAATGCCAAGGTTGTCCTAACAATGGTTCTCAGCCCATGGCTTCTTCTCACACACTGTCCAAAGAACAGGACAGCCATCAGCATGGCAAGGAGCTTGCCAGTCTCATTTTCACTTCCCATTCAAAGAGAAGCTTTTTTCATTTCCTGGGAGGTTGAATTTCACCCCATCCTGAAGAAGAAGGACATAAGAGAGGGCTCTAGTTTTGTACTACAGCAAGTAGCACATGATCCACGTGGTCCTACTTGTGTATCTCCTTGTGCTGCCCCACTTCCTAGACTTTGTGAACAGCGACACTGAATCATAGAATATGCTGAGCTGCAATGGGTCCACAGGGATCAAGTCCCTGTGTTAGCAGAAAATAATCTAGTTCTAAACTAAGTTAGTTTATCTGTCGAATTAGCAAGCTGGGCCAAATCCAGCATGTACCAGAACTGCCCTAACTGGACCCTTCCCCTTCACTTGGGATAAGTTACTGACACTTCCATACCCAAGTGCTGGCTGCACTACCTGTCTGTCCATCTCGGGTCCATAGGCATCTCCCAGAGGGACAGGCTAACACCAAACCCCAGTCAGCAGTTGGAATGGCAACCGCATCCATGCAGCCAAGTCCAAGTCTGCAACAATACTGCATGAAGGCTTGGCTTACTTATAACCTCAGAATCAGATGAGCCAATTACCTTGGTAATCACCTGGATCCCAACTACCAGAATTCAAGCACTAAAGATGTTTTTAGTTACTGTAGAAAATGAGTTACTTGTGGTAGAATAGGGACAAAAACGAAGGGAAGATTTCGCGATGTGACGGAAAGCAGAAAGCAGCATGGAACCTTCCTCCCCTTCATTCCTCTGTGATAAGAATTACTCTAAACAATACAGACCTTCATAACCCCAATAATTCCCCACCCCTTACTAACTTTTACCATCCCATCGTCCCCCCTCTTGACGTAGAGAAACCCCCTCGACTATATAACCCCACGAGACAAGATAATAAAGGCCATATTGACCATCTACCATATTGGTGCTGTGTGTCTGTGGCCTGAGCAGCTCGGGAGCTAGGCCGAGCTCCCGTGCTGGGTTCTTGAACCAGGTCGCCACTGCCTCTCATATCAAGAGACTTCAGTTACTTGAGTGTTTCCAGTGTAAAATCCAGAGCTGCAGTGAAAGCACAGCCCAGAACTGACCTGAATGGCTGAGACATCGGAGAGCCTCTGTGTGCTCCAGGGCCTGCAAGGACTCTGCCAGCTCCACCACAGTGCAGCCTCGATCCCCCAGCAGCTTCAGGAGACTCCAGCTGGGACTGCCTTCTGGCTCCAGCACCTGGAGGGAACACTGCTCCAAATCCAAGGGGCTATGGAATAATGTGAGAAAGACACGGCATAGACCTTCTTAACACTTTTTTCTCAGAAAGGACCTGGGTTAACAATCACTTGTAGATACATAAAACGATTTTTAAAAATAGAGATGGGAAACTCCTAGCTGATTTGAACATATTTGCAGCATTTCCTTCAGGAGTTCAGAGGTTATTCAGTGATACCTCCACAGACAGAAACTGGTAATAATGAGTTGGATGCTACAAGAGATGAATATACCTCACAATCCTCAGCAAATGTATTAAGAAACCTTCTAATTTTCACTTTTAAAGTCTCAGCAGAAAAAGTAGTACGGCACCTTTGATTTCCATGTGCCTAGTCCAGAAGCCGTAGAGGGTGAGTCAGACAACTTCAAAGTACAGGAAGACTGATTTTCAACTTGTTAAAACACTGACTGCTGGAGCCCAGCCTAACCCACCGACTGTGCAGCGCAGTTAACTGCGTCTCAACTTCAGAGTTTCAACTTCGGCGTTGTCTTCACGCACTTGGAATCACAGCGAATTCAATAAACACAAGGAAATAATGACAGCTACCGAAAGGGAATACAAGGTTACATATTCGCACTAAAAAGATTCATCAGCGTTTCTTTCATTAAACTACACGCAAACCTGGGGGCGAGATACCTTCAGTATGTGGTGATACCTTCACTTATCAAGTGGACTTTCAACGTTTTAGGGGATTAGAGAGAGAGATGCTGCCCGCTGACCGCGCTCACCTCAGCCGAACCGTGCCGCGGCTCCCCGCTCGCTGCGCCAGCTCCCGCCAGCCCTTGCCGGGCGCCGCGCGGTCCAGCAGCTCGCTGAGCCTGCGGAGCAGCGGCTCGGGCAGGCGGCTGAGGGGCAGCGGCCCCGCCGCCCCGCGCTCCATCGCTGCCCGCGGGGGCGGTGCCGCCGCCGGAAGGAAGCGGCGCGCGGGGCAGCGCGGGGCGGGACGGGGCGGCCGCGCGGGGTCCGGCTGAGGGCGGCGTGGGTGCTGCGCCCTGAGGGGACCGTGGCGTGGGGCCCGCTCGGCCGGCCCTGCGGACACTGAGGGAACAGACCGGGTGTGGTTGTACCCGTGTTGAAATGGGAGTGTTGTGTATCCGACTGCGAGGGCGAGGCGTCCTGCAGCGTCCCCAGCTGACGCTGAGAAGGCCGAACGTGGCTTTCGAACGGGAGCTGGGACATAAACCGGACGAAGGCCAGACGAGGCTGAGCGCAGGGGTCTGGCTTTGAGGAGAAACAGCTTTATCCAACTGCAGCCAGCAGGGCTATGGACTCTCCTCCTTGACACAACTTCTCCCAGCCTGCTGCCACTCTCCAAGCGTGCAGCGTAAGGCTCAGGCACCTTGCGTCCTTTAGCGAGGGAGAGGAGGGGCTGCTCGGGAAGAGCCTCCCAAGGAGATGTTCCCGTGAATGATCGTGATCACTGAAAACGGACAGATGATCTGAGGCGAATTCTCACCTCTCTGGTATTGCAACTTGCTCAAAGTGGACTGAAAGTGCCTAAGAAAGTAATTTTACTTTCTTAGTAACATTAGTTACTTTCTTAGTAACATTTTTAATCAGTGGTCAAGCATTCGGGTTGCTCAGAGAGGTGGTAGGTGCCCCATCCCTGGAAGTGTTGAAGGTCAGATTGGACGGGGCTTGGAACAACTTGGTCTGGTGGAAGGTATCCCTGCTCATGCTAGTACTGGACTATATGACCCTTAAAGGTCCCGTCCAACCGAAACTATTCTGATTTGAATGTGGCTTCCTCTCATTTCTTTGGGCGTTGACTATTAGGCTCTTATATAAAACATAGATACCCTTGTTGCTATTTCTGAGTGAGGGTGGTTGGAGGTGCTATATTTATTGCTGAACACACCAGTTTCCTATCTGTCTAGATAACACTGGGAGCAAGAAGTATTTAGCACAACAGTATCTCATAACCAGTTTTAGCTGCACGTCCTGCAAAATGCTTAAGAAGAAACTTGGCACAAAAGTTGCTTTTCAGCCTCTTCCAGTCCCTTGAGCTCAGGGAAGTTTGTGCAATTCATTCCAGTTCCTCCTGTGTGAGACTTGTCTCCTTGGGTACCAAGAGTGGAAATACTTTCTTACTTCAGGATTCTCTTATTTGCTTTTGAGGGACGAGAATCGTTAGGTGAATTTCTGTGTAGTGATTGCAAAAAGTCCACTGTCCACCTTTGATTTCCTCAGCCCGCTGTGGTTTTCTCATGCTCAGCAGAACTTCTGTGTGCTTAACTTCCAACAAGTAAGGAGTTCGTTCCTAGGAGAGCAGTTAGGCATGTGCTTCAAAAAACAGCCCAGTGCTTTGTTATGAAAAGCTAAGGCCAACACTTCCTCTATCTCAAGGCCATTAGGAAATTCCTAGGGACTTCTATGGAAGTAGGATGTGCCCTCTCCTCACTGCCAACTCCCTGTCTGGCAGAGGTTTTCCCAGGAAGGGCCATCTGCTGCATGTAATGAAATAGTCTCTCTTAAAAGTCAAACTGTTCAGTGATCAGACTCCCTATCCTGAGGTCACACTCCAAAACACCACCAACGCCGTCGGCTGGCTTGCAGCTCCCAACAACTCACACAAATCCAGCCTCCTTTGTCTCCAGCAGGGAGGCCCAGCCCAGGCCCAGCCTGTGCCAGAATGTCCACAAAGAGCTCGAGGGTAAGTGAGGGGTCGGGGTGTTTGGACTTTGATAATAACTTGTCTGCTTTTTTCTCCTGTGAGCAAATAGAATGTGTCTCATAAAAGACAAATAAAGGAAGAAGAGCAAGTTACTTTATTATTAATGCACTACATGGATATAGTGATTTATACTGCTATTGACCAGGAAATGGAATTTATTATTTCCTTCTGCTAAAGAAGAGCCATTTTTACTTATCCTGATAGATTTTTTTTTTTTTTTTTTTTTTTTTTTTTTTTTTTAAAGTATTGCCTTTAGAATTCTGCTCACTGTTTCTGAAACTACACTCTGGTACTATTTCCACCAAGTCTCAGTAAGACAAAACTGCAAATCTTGTACGAAAGCAAGCTTCCTTCTCTAAAGAATGTGTGATACCAGGTATCCTGAAAAACACATTTATCCACTCTAAATATAGAGTGGATTGCATGGTCTAATACTCATTGGGTTAAAAGTTTCTTCATTCTTGAGAAAAAAATCTGGTCACTTGGTAGCAATAGATGATTCCCAGGCTTCATAAATTACTCAGTCTGACAGGGTCAGATGCTTGACAGATGTTAAAAATAGATTAAAACAGATCAGTGTTAAGAGTTGTGCCGTGATTGCTTATTTTAATTACTCTATATTAAGGTGTTTGCTTGACATGTGCAGAGCCAGTCATTTATTATTCCATTAGCTGATGAATTATGGCTGAGGCGTTTTTATACTGTAGTGCTGTTTACACTGGGTACTGCACTAATCAAAAAGTTGTCAAAAAGCCTTGGATGCTGGCAGTTGAAGAACTGCAATATATCACAGAATTTTTGGCAAGGGCATATTTTCCAGACATCTGGTTTTTGAACAGCCACAACTTCTCGGATGTTTTTCTTATCTAGACCTTGTTAATACAACAGATAATGTGATAACTGGTTTAGATAACACAGTGTTTCGGTGGTTCGGTTTCTGACTTGTGCACTGTTTGACAAGTATGCTGCTCAAAATGTTCAATTTGGTTGTGGTAACTCAAAGGACTTGGAGAAGAATAATGTGGTTATAGTTAATGTTTGTATTCCAGACAGAACTGAACCAGGCAGAACTCCTGTGAGGGGAAGAAACAAGTAGAAAACGCATCATTCTAAATCTGTGCACATGGGGGTTCTCATTACTAGCCCATCAAATGTTTCACTCTGTAGTAGGCTCACTGCTGTATAAATCCTTACTATAGCCCTGTGGTGAGTGGAGTTCACAAGGTCACAGTGAATTCCGGAAATCTTGAAGATTGTAACTTTTACAAGGTAACAGTTTAAGAATGTAACCATGATCACAACACATTTGGAAAATGTTTTTATGCTGTTCTAAGTTGGAAAGCTTGTATAGACCAGGAATGGCAGATCAGAAATTTCATGTGGAACTTGATTCCACTAGTACTTATGGATGCACTGAAATTAGAAGATTCACAATGCCAATGTTGATGAAACTTCTAACCAAAAACTTTTGAAATCTTTGATTTCTGTTAAAGGAAAAGTTTAAACAGAGAACATCAGAAAAAGCATTTAAACATAGTAAAACATGCATGGCAACCCTTTTGGAAAGATAAAGTTATGTTTCAGATCATAAATCTGTTGTACCTATTTCCATACAGGGTATATAATACCTCATTTAAGAAATGTAAATTGTTGTGTAATGTCTGTGTTTATTGTATAACTGAAAAGTCTTGTTTTGTTTTGCTTTGGAAGAAGAAAAATGTTGAACTTCAAAAGATCTCTGTTGAAGGGTGCCCTGCATGAGGAGTAAAAAAATGTGCATATTTGCAGATACAAAACAGTCAGCAGAGTGGGAATGGGAATTGGGTGGAATTATAGCTGTTGACTTCTTAGAGGGGCTAAACAAAACATATGCAAACCTCTGTGGGAAAGTTAAGATGTATTTGAGAAATATTTTCAGGGAGAATGGTAAGGGAATTAGCATTAACCTTGCAACATAGCAACATTTAAGCAGGACACTCAGATTTCACAGGTGACAGGATTTGTGTTATATATATGGTGCTGTAGTTGGTCAATCTTGGGATCCTGTGGTTTGTGGAGATTCCTTTCTGCTTTTTTTATTGTTTCTGTTCCACTTTTACTGCTTTCTGTTCCTTTAATCGATATTTCTTACATCCTGCTGTTCATACCAGCAAGCTTTCTGGTTGGATCTGTGTGATACATGACCATTTCTGTTCATCATCAAGACAGGTTCTGTGGTTATTGGTGGTTTGGTTTGGAGATATTTAATGTTCATCTTAAATGAAGTCTAATTATATTGACCAGCTTGCTTTGTGGTTTAGCTACCTGCCAGTAAAACATCTCTTAAAGGGATGTATGGGAATGTATATAGTGTGCTCAGACAGGTGGAGAAGGAGCTTTTGCTAAGAACAGTGATAGGATAGGATAGGATAGGATAGGATAGGATAGGATAGGATAGGATAGGATAGGATAGGATAGGATAGGATAGGATAGGATAGGATAGGATAGGATAGGATAGGATAGGATAGGATAGGATAGGATAGGATAGGATGGGATGTAATTGTGTTGCAAAAGAATAACTCCAGATCCCAAAGTTCAGCCTGTGGAGTAGAGGCCATAGTAGGAAACTCAGCTGGCAGTTCGGGAGTTGTCTCAGACCAAGCTCAGATTAAAAAGCAAAGCACACAAGCACTGACTCTCTAAACAGAATCTGACTGCTGGAGAAGTGTTTGAAGAACAGGTGAGCAGGCTGCATGTTGCTGATATCCTTCTCATGTTCACCTACGTAGAATGGAGAAAGGCTGACCTTTTTGTGTGTACAACTTTGGTGGAAGTTAATCCTTGATTGCTTAAGCCAAAGGGTTCTGCCAGAATTGGCGTGGCCAGCAGCAGTTCAGTTCCTGCAGCTGTGGTCCATGTGCTCTGAGGCACACAGTGTTTCTGGAGCTCTCTCTCGTGTTTCAGGTATCCCAGAACCGCTGCCAGCTTGGTGTAAAGAGCCCACAGTGTTGGTTGACAAAAGGCTATTTCCTAATGTGAACCACTGTGGCATTATCAGTGTCATTCCCCCATGTTCTGCTGAGATATCCCCCGTGTGGGCTCACTCAGCCTCTCCCTTCCCACTCCTTTGGACTGGGTGGGCGTGAGGCAGGTCCTTGGCAGGACCTGCTCTGAGTGGCAGCTTTGGGGGGTCGCAGCTTGTCTCCATCCAGGGGTGGGCATCGATCAGGTGCCCATTGTGCTATTGGAATGTGTGGGACAGGCCCTGAGCCAGAGGGCTGCGGTCGCAGAGATAACGGGAGGCTATTCCTGGGTGGGCGGACAGCTCCAGGAAGGTCAGCGAGTGCTGCTGAAAGATAGGAAGGAATCCAGCTGAAAAGGGTGCGGGCTGAGGAGGGCCTGCACACAAAACAGAGATTACTCCATGAGTAGATCATAAGTAAGAGAAAAATGTATCAGAGAGGTCATAAAGGGGATTTTTCCGCTGGCTCTAGAGGACACGAACCTCACAGAAAGGCACAAATTCACTCCTGGATTGCTAAAATGCATAAGCTTCCTGTATAAATAGTCTCTGTGAATATAAAATTGCTTAAAGGAAGATTTTAGGTTTGGTTATAACTTAATGAAGTAGGGAAAAAATGTGATGCAAGAGAGGACATTTAATTGCCACTTTTTAAGTTTAATCATAAGTTTATATATTTTTGTCAGTTAATTTTTTTTCTGACATTAGGACTAATCCCACAGGTCCTTCTGAAATCACTAGAAGTGGCCTTGTCTCCAAAACTACCTACTAAACATAAAACAATTTAAATATTTTTCCTTCCATGTTAAAGTGTAATTTTTCAAAACTGTTTTGGTCTCAATTGAAATAAATGATCAAATATTGAACATCTCTAATAATGTATAAAAATAAGGTTCAAATTGGGAAAAATGTTGTCATTTCAAGGAAAATAATTTTGAACAGTCAGATTTTTATTTAGAATTGGAATTTCAGCCAATATTTTCACTATGAATAGTGAATAGGCTTTTCACATCCAGTGTGGAATTATGGCAAAGTATGAATTATAAATGAAAAATCTTTTCTGAAAATTGACTTGAATTTTTTTTTATTATATATTTGCCTTACAGAAATGTTGGGTGATTGTTTTAGCTATTTTGATGTTTTTCCCAGCCATTCTTTTGTTTAATATTATTTGAAACCGATTGTTTCTCACAAACACTGATAATTTCCTGCCATCAAAGGGTTTTGGTGAAGCAGCTGCATCTGCCTCTTGCTGCCTTGTTAATCTGTGTATTGCAGGCTCGCATCGGTTCAATATTTCTCCTCAGTCACACCCAAGCATAGTTGTCAGGTTACTGTTCTCACGCTGCTCCCAGCTTTGTCCTCCCGTAATCTCAGTTCCCAGGCACTGAGCTCAGGCAGCAGCAGACCCTGCTGAGCACAAATGTGTGTTTCATTTGCCTCAAGGGCTACCATAAAATTTCCCCATGGTTCTGATCAGTACGAAATGGGAAATCTGTTTACAGAAGATTAGAGAGCCAAACCAGGCATATTTCCTTCCATGACCTGCTCAAACTTGGTGTGTGAATTTCTGCTGTGTGGCTGTGCTTCAGTATCTCCTACTGTGAGCCAGGACCTGATTCAGCAAGTAGTATCATTGGTTTCCAGAGTGAGAATTGGGACAAGCAGCCACAACACCCTGACATGTTTAAATGTTTTCATGTCTTCTGCAAGCAATTGTTCAACTCCCAGTTTATCAGGAAGTGAGTTAATTTTCAGCTTACTAGTCAACAGCTGATGGTAAATTATCGTGGTGTCTCCCATTCCTCTTCCCTCTGAATTTCACTGTGTGTCTTCTGTCACAAGTTCTCCTGATGAGCTGAGAGGGTATCATACTAAAAGTTCTCTTTCCAGTTGGTATCTAAATTCAGTAATTGAATTTTTAAAAAAATCTTAATACCTTCTATTTTCTTCCCAGTTTAAAAAAAATAATATCTCTTTGTCTTGGGTGGAAACCCATCATTTATTGCAGTTTTCCTCCTGGAACATGATTTTGCTTTCATTTCTGTGGTTGCATCTGAGAGCGCATGGCAATCCAATGTAATTTCATATGGAGAAATCGGACAGCTCTTTTCCCCTCAATGTCAAAGTGCAGCCAAACGGAGACAACGATAACTGTCTAGTACAATGGCTTTAGTAAAGGCTCTTCCTTAGTCAATCTGCATTAAAAACATGTTGCCAAAGGTCTTTTCAGCTGGGGAAATTACCATGCTTCTAAAATAATTTACACTCTCCTAAAAAGAGGAAAGAGGCATCTGGTCTTCTGAAAGGCAAAGATGAGAGCAGCATTGAAAGAATGCAACAGGAAGCATTAGGAAAATGCATATTTAAGAGCAGAGGCTGAATGCTGGAGGGTAATTCCATGGACTGTATTAAAATGGATGAGGAAAAGATTAATCCCTACTGCTCCATTTTTGTTCTGTTAAATATTTATATTCCTAAGAGTTGAAATGGAAAGCAGAGTGTGATCAGAAAGGCTAGTATGGTTGCCCCATGTGCTGTTTGTGCGTGCTCCTTGGTGCACATGGAATCAAACTGTTTGTCACACATCTAATGTCATGTCCTTCCTGTTAACCACCTTTGTTCCCTGCTTTTTGCCACCCAGGTGACTGTGGAAAAGGTGTTGGTGGCAGGTTTGCCCAAAGGGAACGCAGATGTCTCTGGTCACTTAGTGGTCTTTAAGGAGAGGCAGACTGCAGCCGGCCATGCAGCCCCTGCTGTTTCGCCACCAGGCTCTAGCCCTGCTCCATGCTCTCTCCTTTGGTCAGCCTGCTGTACCTGTGACTCCGAGGTGGGCACTGGCAGGGCCTTGCCTGTGGCCCTGGAGGCAGTGCTGGGAAGGGCGGGGCTGGGGGCTGTGGGACCTGGACCAGGGCAGGGACATGAGCTGGGAACATCACCATAGCAGAAGCACAGAGAAGGAAAAAGAGAATGAACAGAGGTGTCTTTAAATGGCGTCATCGGATTCCATGGCAAGAAAGTTTTTTCCTGCTGCTCTTCACCAATTCTGGAATAATTGTAGTCACTTTTTTTTTGGAGCTGTTATTCTGGCATCCTCCAGGAGGTCAAATTTACTTGAAACTGCTACAGTGCTTTTCCAGTGTGATGAATGTCACACCTTTTCCAAGGTGACCAATGGACCAGAGTGCCCCTAGCAGTGTACAGAAACATCTCAAGTATCTAAAATCCTAAGATTTGGGAGTGCTAAGGAAACAAGGGCTTTGTTACAGGAAGAGATGACTCCACATTTCTTTGGGTTCAGCTGGTGGAAGCCTTTTGGTGTATTTCACTTGGGTTTTATGTGAATTCAGCATTGCCACGCCACCATGCTACTGCACAGCTATTTGAGGGGAAAACTCAATATGAGCAGGAAATTGAAGCCGACCTGCCTCATTTCATTGTTTTCTCAGCACAGGAATGACAAATATCAAGCCAGAGCACAAGAGAATTGCTTTAAACAGAAATAGCCATATAAAATATGAGCAAGCTGGTTGTTCCAGGTATTTCTACAAACAGTTTGGGATTTACGTCCCTATGATGCCAATTCAAGGAATAGCCTGCTGTTGTTCCAATGTGACTACCAAAACAGCAGGTCGCTGTAGCAGTGGTGTACATGTGAAAATGTACATTGTCTGCAGGTTCCTGTTTACATTTAGAAAAGTTGAAAGGCTGTGTACTAAAGCCCCTGTTGAGGTGCCACACAGATGGGGGGGGGGGGTGTGCTTAAGGATTTGTTCTCTTAGCACAGATCACTCTAGACAGTTGC
Organism: Monarcha castaneiventris obscurior; assembly: GCA_026261815.1. Classification (NCBI taxonomy): domain Eukaryota; kingdom Metazoa; phylum Chordata; class Aves; order Passeriformes; family Monarchidae; genus Monarcha; species Monarcha castaneiventris. The sequence goes on along the minus strand of JAMPIT010000887.1, from coordinate 605,785 downwards.
AATGTGCTGCCATTAAGTGCTGTTGCGTAGACAGCCGGGTCAGGGTTACTGCCTTAATGCATAATCTTGGGTTTTAAATGATGATTTATTGCTTTGAAAGTGCTTGCAAGTATGTGTCAATTGACCACCTTTTAGAAAATACCTATACCCATTTCAGAAGTAATTTTAAACTTCATGTTTCTTTTACTTGCAGGTGAACAGAACAAGATCTGCACTTCATTGACAGCTAAAATGACTTTTCTTGACCCAGAACCAGATACAAAGAACAAAACTTGCCCAGAATGTGGTGTTGTCCTAAATGACCTCGTGGCAGATTTCAGGGTAGAATGAGCAAAATGGGAAGCATTTTGCACAATGCAAGAGTTCCCCCTATGAGGATGAGCCTGTGTTGATTTCACCAGGTTCTGATTCTTCAAAAATCATTCGTTTACTGCTTGAGAAGCTCAGCAAAGCAGGAATTTTGTCCCCACTTGAGAAATCCCTTAGGTGCTTGCCTAACACAGAAGACAACATGGATGTTAAAAATGTAATTAAATCCCAGGCAGCTTTTTCCTGCCTAAGGGGTTTGTCAGAGGATGGTGATGCCCTGCTTCATTTTAACACTGTGGTTGATGTCACTGCTGGAGGAGCAGAGGAATACTGCAGCGGACAGGTGCCTTCCCACCCCACACATGTAACCACTTGTCACACAGGCAACTGTTGCCTTGACACACAGGACTCTGGATCTCCTCAGTCTCTGGCAGATGTCCAGGCATGTAAAAAGACTGGTCTGGGCAGACCTCTAATCTTAAATTCCCTGCTCGGTGAGCAGGCAGACACTTCCATAGGAAATCACACTGATTTTGTAAAAGATGACTCTGAAAATTCTGCTGCTCTTCTAGAGATTTATGCGGAGAAAGTAGAAAGTGTAAGTGATGACTTCTCTGATGATGACCTGGAGTACTTTGAATGTTCAGATGTGCTTACAGTGCATGAAGATGAAATCTGGAAAAAGAAATTACAATTTTTATTAGAAAGCGATGATGAAGATGATCTAAAACTGAGTAAGGATTGTGACGGGTGTGCTTACTTCCTCAGTGAAATGCCTTGTGTGTTCCAAGTGTCAGATAACACTACGCCTATGGATACCCCCATTGGCTTCTGTGAGCATCAGTCAAAAATCAAAGGAGTAAACATAAGGAGAGACCCCTCTTTGTACAGCCAGTCAGCTCTGCAGACAGAGATGACTCTCACTGTTGGACACCACCAAGATAAAAGTACCATTTTGAAAGACAAAGAGAAGAATCAAGTGCCTGTTGCTTCTACAGCCACTGGAAATGAACATCCCAGAAGTGAAGAAGAGACTCATGGAAGTGGCCACCTGGCTGCAGGTTCCTCAAGGGACGAACCAAAGCCCACGGACACTGTCCCTGCCCAGGTGGACTCCTCTGCCAATGGCATAGGTGCTGCTTGCACAGGTCAGGCGTCAGGGACAATGACAGAAACCGGCCCCGATGGGGACGTGCTGGGGGAAAGCTCCCTGCTGCTGGAGGAGGGGAGTAGGAATGTGACAGAGGGAAATGCACGGCATGCTGGCTGTACTTTAACAGAAACTCTGAGGAGAAACCTTTTCAAGCTCTTAAACCCTATAGAACTTTGCAGATATGTAAGTACCATAGGACAGTCTTTCCAGGCTGCAGCAGAGGGTAGGGAATCCAAAGCTCTGTCTCCCAGTCAGGAAGGTGTCCTTTCAACACAGATTCCTGAGGAGACAGAAAGCCTGCAAATGCTGGCTGGTCTGTGTCCGACAGAAGAGGCAGATAAAGACAGTCACTGGGGAAGGAAAAGGACTTGGGGCCCGTGTGAGCAAAACCAGACGCCCGATGAGAACATCGCGCTTGGGGTAAGTAACATGTTTATCATTTAACACAAAGAGCTGCTCTGCTGATCTCAATGCAATTCATTCCTGCTTGTCACAAAATAATGTAAAATCGAAATTACTTTGAAAGATACTATTCATGTACTTCTGAATGACAGCTACGGCTGGGAGGAAAATCTGGGTTTAAAAAAGGCCCAAGTAAAGCCTAAGCTGTTCTAATTATAGAGTGAGCCTGATAATGGTGAGAGGCACTAATGGGCCTCTGGACAGCTGGATAGGGAAATCTGATATGGAGACTACTGCACAGGTCTTAGCAAAGTAATGCTTCTTTGAACTCAGAAAGTTTTTCAAATACCTATTGTGAGCAGAGAATGCTTTGATTTACTTTCTTTTCAATCTATATTCAACAAACAAAACTATCCTTCACCTACAGTGCCAGAAACCTAAACCAAATCAGAAGGGATTTGCTGTGGTTTTATAACAATGAAGGGAATTCAATGCAGAGAGTTCATCTTACAGAGGTGAATGGAGCTCTGTGATTTTAAAAAATAAAACAATGGAAGAATTGGATATTCCAGTTGAAATGTACAAACCAATTAAAAGATAAAACCTCCATGGTACTCTCCATGTACTTGCATATTTTATGCTCTTGGTAGAAAATCAGCTGGGTAAATCATTACAGTTGTAGAGACTGGTATGATGCTCTACCAGTTTTCCTAAGTGGGAAAATTGAATCGTCATTTTTATTTCACATAGTAAAGACTCAAGATATATAAATACTATAAAATCATGAATAATCTTATTGTTGCCAGTTTTTCTGATTTGAAGGTGTGTAGCTAATTGCACAGAAAAAAACCCATTTATCACAACAAAAGTTTTTTCCAGTTTCACATGCTTTTCTTCATCTGATTATTTGGGCAAAAACGTCTCCCAGTTCTGGGTTAGTGTCACAGTAGAGTCACTTTAGTCTCACTGCTGGGGTGTCTTCAGCAGTCAAAAATCACTGAATTCTTCTTCCTGAAAAATGTTCATAGGTTTCTCTGGTTTTATAGTACATAAAATTCCAATACCATCTGAGGAGCGCATGACGTCCTTATGAAGGGGAGTACCCCTCACTGGAATTAACCTCCTCAGAGCTTCCTGACAGAGTGTATGGCCGTGGTTTGCCAGAGGCCTTGCTTGCTTTTCTTTTTCTCAAGTGCAGTTCAGTAATTTAAATCCCAGAAGCCTCTTAGCCAACAGCAGCTGTCATGTTCCTGGCATAAATTTCAGAGTGGCCAGTTAGATTCTTGTTGTGCATAGTCAGTATGTCTGCATGCCCATGGCCAAAACTTTACGTTGGATGAAAAGTGAGTGTTGGTGTACACCAAAGGGTGAGAGCTGGATACAGACCAAACCCCCAGTTTTAAACATGTGTATGTCAGTGAAATTCAGGTGTAGGTTCAAAATTTTGTGGTCTTGAAAATGAGCCAAACAAAAGCATCCCACCTGAATATTGTTCTTAGTTTTGTAGGGCTAGAAGAATGTGGACAGCTTCTCACAGCACCCATATAGTAAGCCAGAGACTCCTCAGAATTCTGCCCGTGTAATCTAAGAGAGGCAAGAAAGAATCTATTGCTGCACACGTAAAAGTGCCCTGGGGTGTTTGCTGGAGCGCAGAGTGAGACGGCTCTGCAGGAGCAAGGGAAGGGGCTCGCAGCAAACTCCGCAGCTGACTGCTTTGGAAGGGTGTTGTATTTTCCCTATCCTTGTGGGAATCAGGTGTGCTGAGGGGTACAGAGCAGCCACGGGATCACAGCACTAATGACCCAAGGATTTACACTTCCCCTTAGCACCAAGTGTTCGAACTGGAACAACCTTTGCAGTGTGTCTTGTGCAGCACCTGCTGTGCTGGATGACTTCTCCTTCCATTAGACAGACAAGGTGGGAGGCTTCCCACTCCTCTCATGACCTCATGGCCTAGCCCCAGGGAAAATTCTTTATTTACCTGGTGCTTCAAAGCAGCGTCATTAATAATAGGTCCAAGATGCCAACTGTGCCATCTGTATGATGTTACATAGCGCTTTGCTGGGTGTCATTGAGGAGCTGGTCTCTGTAAGCAGTCAGCCAACACCCTGTCCCTGTCAGTGTTCAGTGGTCAGTGTTCAGCACCCTGTCCTGGTCAGTGGTCAGCAACCTTGGGTCCCTGTCAGTGGTCAATGTTCAGCACCCTTGGCACAAGGTGTCGCTGTCACTCCTGAGTTACAGAGCCATTATTCTGGTTTTGTTCATGTCAGAACAGCCTGTTCACATAAAATTTGAGAGATCCTTGGTTTGACCTTCCCAAGACAAATTTATGTCACTTTTAGATCATTTTAAATTTTGTTATCCAAAAAGGAGAGAAGCAGAACTGACACAGAAGTTCCAGGTAATTGGGCATCTGGCTGAGATGAGAGCTTGGCATTGCCAGGGAATGGTCTGGGCCTGAGCCGTGCCAGAGGGGCTGTAGTTCTGTGTCAGAGCAAGCAGGGGAGTCCTGGTTGGAGTAACGAAGTCATGATGCCAGCCCTACTCGTTCAGCAGGATCTACCCTAGGCATGGCAGATAACATCCCATTTTGTTGTCCATGTCTTAAGTTGGCTCCAGTCTTTCCTGGGAGACACACCAAGAAAAAATCCCTTAGAAAATCTGTACTGCTTTGGAGCATGGACTCCTGACAACTGTGCATGGTCAGCCTGTTGCTCTACGTTGTTGGCAGAGAATTCACTTTTCATCCTTTAAAATATTATAGTTCTTCCTCTTTTTCTGACTTTTGAGCAGGAAAAGCAGGATGCTGGCAGGATGTGCCTGTCAGTTGGCGGGATAAAGCTCAGGTCTTTTGTTTTACCTGTCTAAAGCTGTTGAAATAACTACAGGTATTGAGGTATTTCAGCTACTCCAAGGCAGGTGTGCCATTTAAAGCAGAGTGTTATTTTAGGAAAGGGGAATTTGAGTGGCATTGCATGAAACAGGGAAGTGGAAAGACCCACTAAGGTACTGCTGGAGAGCATCATAAAGTAAAAGTAGTCCCAAATGTGGCGGATTTGAGGGAGCTGAGACCCAAAGGCAGTGATGTACTTTTTGTCTGTATTCTAGGAATGGTTTGTTATGCTCCATCTGTGCAAACAGGGGGATATAAATGTAATATGGAGACTTTATTTACAGAGGACAATTACCTTGCTAAACTACTTCTACTTTAAAATAATGAGAATCTGTGAGGTATTATTAATCAGCTTCGATATAAATCCTTCTCTAAGGAACAGCACTTTCAGACTCAGACCCAGGAGGTTGATTTCAATCCATTACGTTAATAGTTAAAAGTCAGAAACTTGACTATTGACAAATTTTTTTTAAAAAGTAAAAACAAACAAAAAAACCCAACAACCAAAAAAAGCAACATTGCAAGCCTTCAGGCCTGCATTAAGCTGTAGTTCTAATTTTTAATTACATTGCTCTATTTTTCTTCTTTGAAGAGTCAAGGTGCTAATCTTAAAAGCATTACCCAGGATTGTGAGAACCTCTGTATGGAGCCCAGAACAGAAAAGGAAGGCATCTTGAGGGCTTGTGAGAGTGCGGGAACCAGCCAGCTCTCTGCTGAAAACACACTGCAAGTAAAGAATGCAGATTTACAGACTTCTCTTCACTGTGCTCCTTGTGAAAAGAGAGAAGGTTGTCACCAACAGGACTTCTCTGGACAAGAAATTATTAGTAATGGCAAAAAAACAAGGAATGACATTTCCCCTTCTCCTCTATGGGATATGGATTCTGTTCCTGATAAACAGGAATGCTTGTGTGCTGTTCTCTCTTCTGCAAAGCTGTGTGATGAGCCAGGGGAGGGAGAGCAAAGGTCTGGGCTTGACATACTTGATAGCAGTAACCCAGATATTTTCTGCAGCCTATCAGGCGATG